>LGRX02009641.1:0-13836 GCA_001247695.2 Cymbomonas tetramitiformis | reverse complement strand
GTGTCTTGTTGCATGTAATGCACTAACTCACGCCGAGTTAGTGCATTACATGCAACAAGACACTAAATGGCGCCCTATTGACGTCGTTAAGGAGGCATTAGGTGGCATGCACTAACGCACAATGGCATATTCCCTAAAAGATTCCTTCTGTTAGTGTTCAGTTAGGGCAACGTTAGTGCGCTAAGGCCTACTGTTAGCGTCCTGTTAGCGTACTAACAATGGAATACTCCCCTAAAACTCGAAATTCCCAAATGTGATAGGAAAATTTCATCAAACCATCGTGATCGCGCGATGGCGTCGAATCGCGCGATAATAATTTTAGTCGACAGCAGGATTCGAACCCGTGCGGTCGGTTTCCTAATGGGTTGTCACATTCATCATGTCCAACTGCGCTACGATCGAAGAGGATGACAATTGAACGGAAATAATGACTAAGTCATAAATCGAAATTGAAAAATCGGACGTTGACCGACCGACCGAGACTGACGATGACCAGCACTGTGTCACTGTACTGTAGTGGTCAACACCGCACCGACCGACTGACATGACATGACGAGGTATCCGTTTGTGGTTTTGAATTATTTCAACACCTTCTACACTTCGGTGTCTACACACTGAGACAGTGAACAGTCTGTAGCAGTCGTGTGCAGCTGCTGCTGCTGCTGTGCTTGACCTTGTTTCAAGTGCGTACTCGCTCTCGCTCATGTATTTTTTATTTCTACCGTAACTTTATGCTTGCGAGGATGTTTTCATGTGTAGCCACGATTGTTTTGCTGCGCGTCTTGGTCTTTAGCCAAGTGCGTAGGGGTGTCAAAAAGATAAATTGGTTTCTTGGTTCCTAGTCCAATGGACTAGGACAAGTTGGTTCGAATCCGACTCACCCCGCTGAATTTATTATTTTCTTGTGGTTACTTGCTAACTTGTTTTTCTTTTGCGCGCAGAAATGAAGTTGTTCTTTAGTTCTTCTAGTCTTTGAGCTCTTCGAGCGATTCGAGCTCTTCGAATCTTTCATTGGTATGGTTCTCTCAAATTGTTTTACATGATCTGTCTTTAGTTTCTCTTCAACGCGTTTTGATCATACTTATTGAGACTCCTTGTGTGGGCTGGGTTTTTCAAACGCAGGTACATTGGAACGATTTCTTTTCTTTCTAGAGTAGAGCAGAGTAGAGTAGAGTAGAGTAGAGTAGAGAAGTTTGATCATCCTTGCTTGCACTTGTGATATGTTGACTTTTGTTTGTAGAGTAGATTAGGCTGATATTCGCAAGATCGCGCGTTTTGTTGAACTTTTCTTTTAGAGAATTGTGATCAACAACTCGCAAACATATTAGTGTTTAGAAAGCAATGTAAATATAGTTGAATGATGGATATAACGTTCTTATTTTGTCTTCTATTCATTGTCATGCATACTTTGTGTATACACATATTGCATTTGCGCATTCTTGCGAAAGAATTGTGTTCTTGAAAGCATCATTTTGCCACACACAACATGAATGCACATTTGTACACACCCCGCCACATATGAAATTATGCAAGCTTGTATGGTGTGTGTGCATCTATCATGCACACACACAACATTCGTGTTTGTGCTTACATCTTCAATAGTGTGTACGTGTGTAGCAAGTGAACGCGCGTATGCTTTTAGAATGGGATAGCACAATGGTATGATACACTATCTGAACACTAACACTAGATTATGTGCACACTAACCGGTCGTTAGTGTGCACAAGGTGTTACAACAACGTTAGTGTGCTGTTAGTGTAGTGTTAGTGGTATATTAACGATATCCTAACGACACACTATCTGTATACTAACCATCCGTTAATGCTCAAAGTTAGTGTGTCGTTAGTGTGCTGTTAGTGTAGTGTTAGTGGTATATTAACGATATCCTAACGACACACTATCTGTATACTAACCATCCGTTAATGCTCAAAGTTAGTGTGTCGTTAGTGTGCTGTTAGTGTAGTGTTAGTGGTATATTAACGATATCCTAACGACACACTATCTGTATACTAACCATCCGTTAATGCTCAAAGTTAGTGTGTCGTTAGTGTGTGGGTTAGTGTGCCGTTAGTGTGCCTGTTAGTGTGGCAGTTAATGTTCTAACCACGCGTTAACCGACTTAGTTAGTGTGTCGTTAAGGTACCGTTAAGGTATGTTGCACAGAATGCGTGCCCTAACGGTACCTTAACGACGCAGTTAGCGTTCTATTAGTGTATGTACAAGCACACTAACGCGCCGTACTCTTATACAGTTAGTGTGTCGTTAGTATATCGTTAGTGCACGTACTAACGTTTTCTAAAATGGTAGGGAACGTACGAACCTCCGGCGCCTGGCACGTCCTTAACAGACCAGGTGTTGGGCATGCTACAAGCATCATCACGCAGCCAGCGGGAAGCCAATGTGGCGACCAGAGGTGAGTGGTCCAGTGCTGAAGAGCCAGATGCGAGGGGGTCCGTCACGCCAGCCAGCCTGGCTACGACTCAGTCAGACCCTCGCTATCCAGACCTCACGCTGGAGCAAGAGGCCGCGAGCGAAGCTGACTTCAAGCTGGCCAGCGTACAGCCCTGGGTGGGCATGGCAGTGAACCCGTGGGATTACCAAGACAAGGAGAGCAGCTGGTCTCAGCAGCGCTTGTACATCGACCGCACGGGCTATGCTCGTCTGTGCACACTCTGCGAAGAGGGCGATGGAGGTGGTGTGGACGCAGGATTTGTGCGGGTCAAGTTCTCGCGTTGTGGAGAATACAAGACTATCCTGGAGACGGAGCTACTGTGGCCCGACTTTACGTTGGTGGACCAGAAGGTTGACAAGGAGACGAAGATACCCTCAGAGACCTGGACCACAAGGGCGAGCGGCAGGAAGGACAACGACCAGGTCCCACTCCCTGACTGTGGTGCCCATCGGGAGGCTGGAAGGTACACGATGGCGAGTGTTCAGGAGACCCTCAACACCCATCAGACTTACCCAGGGGTCGTGACGGGCAAGCTCATGTGGGACAAGGTGGCGCGTCAGTTCTGCGTGCTCAGCGAGCACACTCGCGCCCAATGGGATCTCATGGAGCGCATGGTACGTCACACCATGGAAGGTGCCGCCAACATGACCCCCATGGGTAAGATGACTGGCGAGTTCCAGCTGCCTTTTTACTATGAGAAGGACCAGCGCTGGCAGTACCAGCATCTGAAGTACGTGCAGCGTGTGGACATCGCTGACCTTCGGGCTCGTCTGAAGGTGAGGTACGACACGGAGGTGGCTGGTGTGGAGGACGAGAATGTGAAGGTGGCCCCGCAGCTCACGCTGTCAGACGCAGCGGACAAAGTGGGGAAGTTCTACCCGGTGACAGATGGGGAAGGAGGCAGTGGCGAGGTGTTCAGCACGAACGCCGCCGCCGTGGAGTACCTACACCTGGGGGACAACGCGAGAGTGATGCTTGGTGCATGCAAGACAGAGGAGCAAGCACATGACGCGCTGGACACTTATGGGGCCAGGAGGAACCCTCCAGTACGCACGTCCAAGACTCTCAGGACGCCGAGGACGGTCAGGGGGGATGAGGCAGGGCCATCTGGCTCCGTACCGCCACCATCCTCAGCCACGCTTCGTTTGAGGCATCAAACCTGGCCCAATGGCGTCTTCGACCCTGCCATGTTAGAGTACCACGCTTCAGTGTTCCAGGGCACCTACGAGCCAGAGTCGCCCACTCGCAGCGAGAACACAGCTGGGGAAGCCGACTGGCTGGATCTGGGAGGGATCTCAGAGTTCACGGCGCTGCATGGACAGACGGTCTTCCTCATCCAGTACCGTTGTTTCATGGGCGAAATCGAGTTCCAACTTGGGAAGCCCTTCGCGCAGCGAGGGAAGGGGGTGCACACGCAGCGACTCAGCAGCAAGACCCTGCACCAGTACTCCTCCTCCGCAGGAGTGGGACAACGGGGAGAGTTTCTGCCTCTGGGTGGGCAGTCGAAAGGCTGCACGGGGGGACTCCTCGGCACCTTACAGAAACACATGGAGCATCTTGTTGATCGTACTCAACTCTTGGAGATAGCCAGAAGCCATTTGAGCGTTGGCCCGCAGCAGGGCACCCTACGGGTGTTCAAGACCCGTGCCAACGCCCAGTCCAAGGCCGTCTACTACCTCTTCGAGGACAATCGCTACTACCGTGAGCGAGGACCCAGTGAGATGGCGTTCACCTTGGAGTACCTCTCCTCAGGAACGCGCAAGTTCGACTGCTGTAGCTGGGAGACCTGGAGAAAGGTGGCAGTGATGCATCGGGAGCCATTGTCTGCGTTCACATCCTCGGTGGGCCCGGCATTGCTGGCTGAAGCACGTCGGGCAGAGGTGCAGGTGCGTCTTCGCAACGACTTCATGAGGTGCCTGGACCCAATCGAGGGAGAGGATGCAGGAAGTGAGGAGGAAGATGGCAGCATCTCGGGATACTCTTCCGACCTCGCGGCTGCTGAGGGTGTGAGCACTCACACGTGCCGCACCAGAACACCATCGCCGCTGACAGAGGATGAAGACAGCGTGGAGGTCATCAGTGAAAGACTTGTTGGATTGTCTGCCAGTTTGGCGCGAGGGCAAGCCGAGGTCGCAGCAAACAACCTCACCATGGCGGCTCTCTCGGAATCGATACGGGCGCGTCAGGAGATCATAAGAGAATATGAAGAACGAGCTCGTGCTGCCCGCGCGACTGCGAGGATGAGCACGCTTGGAGCAGACTGCCCGGGGCTTGATGGTCGTGATGGCGCGCGAGCCACGCCCACGCAGGCACTCTGCTCTGGCCGAGCTCTCGGCGGGATACCGACCAGGGGCTTGGAGTGCAACATGGCACAGAGACCTGAGCACCAGTCAATCAACGACATTCTGAGATCCCCGGCACATTCCGTCTGCACGCAGCAGACTGAAGCCGTGCCTCCAGCTGCACAAGAGCGGGACTCCATTTCGTACGTGCCATCAACCCCGAGCTCTACCGCGCCCAGCAGCCCGGAGCGTTCCAGTGGCTTCGTTGCGCATGTCGACACTCGACCTTCAGGCCATCCTGCGGCGCGCCCACAGAGTCCAACTGAGAGTGCCGTACAGCAGCGTTCGCCACGAGCTGGTCAGCGCAGGAGGAGATCTCCGAGCCCCAGGGAAGGCGCTCATCGTCAGGACGCGGCTCGCGGTCGACATGCCGGCAATGGCGCGTCGCGTGCTCCCCAGAGACGCCAAAGTTATGATGAAATCTGGGAGGAGAGGAGAAGGGAGAGCGCACTGGGGCCTTTTCAAGGGGGCACCGGGCCGGCTGCAGCCCGGCGCGCCCGTCACTGAGAAGCAGCCCCGGCGAAAAGCCGGGCACGCAGCCCGCCAATGATAGGCGGGCGAAGCGCACTCAGGTGTGCTTCCTGCTCGTGGGGGTGTTCGTGCGCTTGCATTGGCCGCAGCTGCCTCATTTTGCAGTAATGGCGGTATGGATGGCTATGGAGGTATCCAGATTTCTTGGTGGGGTCGTCGCCTGCTGGGCATTCCACACTGGGGTGCCCCGCAGAGCCATGGCACGCGCATTGTGGGCCATGCACACAGCACCACTTGAACCATGGGCACATCCACAGGCGCCTCTGCGAGTGCTGTTGGAGCTGGCCAGGCACCTACTGCTGTTGACCAAGGGGGCCCTTGAGGTAGCTGGGCTCCACCATGCCCGGCGTGGGCTGTGGTACGTGCCATTGCTACGGTTCTGTCGCGCCATGCTCGCCATGCACTTCACGCACGTGGTCGGCACTCTGGGGTGCGTCTTGACAGTTGGCGCCCACGTTGTCCACCATGGGTTGCCATGCTCCTGCTTGATTTACAATGGTGGCACGTTCGCCACGCTGGAGACTCAGATAGGTCGTGCGCTGGCGGTCGCCCAGCGGATCTTGGCCGCAGGGCCGGCTACGCTGGCCGCTGTTCCTCGGCGCATGCAGAAGCCGCGCTTCGCCGCCCGACTGCAGCGCCTGCAGTTCACAGCCGCTTGCTACCAAGTGGCGCACTGTGTCTATGTGATATCGGTCTTGGCGCTGGTGGTCTACGTGTCTGCGGGAGGAGGCCTGGGCCGTATGCAAGGGGGGTGGAGGATGTTGACTTGCATACTGACCCTTCACCCTCCAGTTAAACCAGTGGGTACCAGCAGAATTTTAAAGCTTTTGCTGCTGCTAGCGGTGGCTGCTTGGGTGGCCGCTGTGGCCCCTAGGGAGTTTCAGGGCGTGCTGACGATGGGATCGTGCTCGGGCTCGCCGGCCAGATCTGCCAGGACCGCCTGGGAAGACCAGAGGTCTTCGCGCCAATGGGACACCGGATGGGAGGCTATGGTGGCAGAGCAAGACGAGGTGCTTCCGCACACGGTGCTGGACACGTTACAGCCAGGGGGCACGACCAGGGTCACCAAGGACGAGGCCGCGTGGCTGGACACCGAGCTCAATGCCACCTTTGGGGGACATCCCGAGTTCACCGAGGAGAATTGGGAGGAGATGCGCAACGTGGTAAGGAGGTGCAGCTACTGCTTCGCCAACAAGCCGCAGGACATCAAAGGCTACCATGGGGGCGCGGCACATGCGACCTTCGCCATCCCTTTCAAGGACGAGACTAAGGTAGCTTATCAACGACCGAGGAAATACAGCCCGGGAGAGCAGGAGATCATCGACCTGCACTGCAAGGAACTGCTGGAATATGGCTTCATCGAGCCGGCTTCGCAGCACTGCAGACACGCCAGCAACGTGGTGGTCGCGGGGAAGAAGGATCACGACACTGGACAGTGGACCTCGACGAGATTCTGCGTCGACCTCCGGTCTACGAACCGGTTGTCGCTGAAGGACAACACGTTACCACATCGTCCAGAAGAGCTCTACCAGCGCGTGGCCAAGGCCAAGTTCAAGACTACCCTGGACGCGACCAAGGCGTTCCACCAGATTCCCATGACCACTGAGGAGGACAGGGACAAGACAGCGTTCTGGTGGGGCAACCAGCTTTATCGCTACACATCCATGCCGTTTGGAGCAGCTGGAGCAACCGCAGCCTTCATCAGGATCATGGACTACGAGCTACGCCACCTGCAACACTGCATGGTGGCGTACGTCGATGACGTGTGCATATACTCAGACACCGCTGAGCAGCACATCAAGGATGTGGAAGCCGTGCTTCGCACTTTGGGGGATGCAGGGATACGCCTGCATTCGGGCAAGTCGACCTTCGGGTCAGCCACTGTGGACTTCTTGGGCTACCGCATCGGCTACAACACTATTGGTGCGCAGGACATCAAGTGCAAAGCCATCCAAGAGTTGCCCAAGCCCGAGGACAAGACTGGAGTACGCTCCATCCTTGGACTCATGAACTACTACAAAGGTTTGGTGGGGGAGCCCATGGGACCCAACTACTCAGAGATGGCACGACCACTGAACGACTTGCTCAGAAAGGAGGTGTTGGATGTCAAGGAAGCTTGGGGTAAGGAGCAGGACCAGGCATTGCAAGCATTGAAGGACGCCCTATGTTCGGGGAGATGTTTGAAGCCCATCGATTATAGTAGACCCATTTTCCTCTACACGGACTGGAGCAACCATGGCATTGGTGCAGTGCTGGGTCAGAAGGATGAGAACGGCGTAGAGCACATCTGCGTGGTGATCAGTCGCTCGTTGTCGAAGACCGAGAGACAGTACGCGAGCTTCCAGGGTGAGATGCTGGCAGTGGTGTGGGCAATCCGCACGTTACGACAGTACCTGCACGGGATCCACTTCACGCTGATTACCGACCATTCGCCGCTCACAACGCTCATGGAGAAGGGGGACCTGCAGGGTCAACACCTACGCTGGGCCATCAGCCTCCAGGAGTTTGAGTTCACGGTCCAGTACCGACCAGGTCCGAAGAATGAGAACGCGGATGTGTCATCCAGGTACCCGCTGCCCAGCACCGCAGACGAGACCGGTGCCCGCTTGGACCGGGAAGGGGACCACGCCAGGGAAGCGGGACATGCCGAGAGGCTAACACGCTGCTTCGCAGATATCATCTGCTTGGAAGTGACCAGGGAGCCACCACTTGGTCTAGAAGTGAGCCCAGAGGCACAGGTGGCCAACTACTGTGAGAACATGGTCAGGGAGCAGCTGGGGACCAGCGCAGTCCATCGACTGTTTGACGTGCACTACCAAGAAGAGTTGGAGTGCAACAAGGGGGTCATGGTTGACACTGACCACCCGGAGGTGGCGAGGTGCTCGGGCAGGTTGACACGAGTCGCTTGGGATGCCCTCAGCCAGGTCCGACCAATCAGGGGTATGCATTCTGGAGGCTCCCCAGCGATATACGGCGACGAGACTATGGAGGGTGGCAAGCTCAAAGTGCCAAAGAAGATCGACACGAGAGTGATTGACAAGAGCTTCTTTCGGGAGGCCAGAGAAGAAGGCGTGGTCTGCTATGAGCCGTGTGGGGGCTTGTGTGCTGGACTAGAGATGCTCTTGCGTTGTGGAGTTAAGGTCAACAAGTACCTCTACCAGGACATCTCGAAGTCCAGCCAGACGGTAGCCAGGGCCAGGTGCATGGCGCTCAGTCGCCGTCATCCTGACTTGTTTCGTGCCGAGGCAGCCCACTTGGAGCAACTGCCCAGCAACATCGAAGACACCAGCCTCATTGATCTTGTACATGCAGGGGCATTGAGTGGAGAACAGTGGGTCATGGTGTGTGGATATCCATGCCAGGACCTGTCACCAGCTGGCAAGCTGGCTGGTCTGGAGGGCAGGCACAGCAGACTGTTCTACCAGGCAGTGCGAGTCCTCTCCACGCTGCAACAGCTGCAGCCTCAGAGACCGCCAGCATATGTGCTAGAAAACGTTTCTCCGCTGTCACACAGGGAGAACTCGAAGATCAGGAAGGAGGTGTTTCCCATCATCAACAGCGTGGTGGGCCAGCCGGTGTCCTTTGACGCGGCGCGCGGGGGATCATACGCGCATCGCCTACGAGCATATTGGAGCAATCTGTTCCAAAATCAGCAGTTCAATCTGGTGATGGAGCGGGTGGACAGACCACCAGACAGATACGTGCGCGATATTCTGCAGCGAGGCTGGAAGCCGCGCAGGGTCGTCACAGGAGACAGGAAGCCTCACTACACCGCCAACGTTGTGGGGGAGCCTATGAGAGTATTGCCAACCATCTTGGCGACGCAAAACTCTCGTGCTTTTCGCGCGCCTCGCGCAGGCACAGTGGTGAGGAAAGGAGATGATGATGAAGCGGGGGAGACCAGAGAGGTTAACCTGGACGAGAAGGCAGTTGCCATGGGGTACAGCGCAGGTGAGCTGCGCGCGGCACATGGCATGAAAGACGAAGAATTGGCAGGAGTGCTTGGCCTTGCTATGGATCGAAGAGCAATGGAGCTATTGTATGCGATTGCCGAGGTCAGCACGACCAAACTGCCGAAGAGTGAGGAGAGTGAGGAGGAGGAGCATGGCACGCTAGTTGCCATCCCTATCGCGAAATCCACCAAGGTGGCTGCCACCTCCGAGGGCACGGCTGAGCCGGTGCGAGCACAACTAGCAGAGTGGATCACCAGTTCCAGCGGCTACACCCAGCAAGTCGCGCGACGCCTCAGCCATCAGGACTGGGAAGAACGACTGCAACGCATGTGCAGCCAAGGGCAGAAAGGTACACAGGGGCTAGGCACCGCCGACGCTGTTCCACGTCGCAGACAGTGGAAGATGGCCTCCATGAAGCTCGCGGGCTATGAGGCACGTCACCGGCAGGCCTTTTCAAGACCTGGAGGCAAGCCAGCAGAGACGAGCTCAGCCCCAGAGTGGGCACCAGTGACAAAGGAGAAAGAGATGAGGCTGCCTAAGCTGCCCGACACTACGAGAATGGTTGCCATGCTAGCCAGCGTAACCAACCAGGAGTCACTCCGAGAAAGATACCCCGATATACACGAGGACGAGCTATGCCTCGCGTGGATCAAGTCAGGAGGAAGAGTGGAGGTGCCCAAGGAGGAATATCACAGGGTAAGGAAGAGAGCAGCGCGTCACCGTTGGGACGAGCTCATGGGCGAGTTATACATGGTCACCGTCAGTGGTAAGGAGCTGCTGGTGCCCAAGCCCTGTGACAGGATTCAGTTGGTGCGTGAGCACCATGAGAGGACCGGCCATTGGGGCATCAGGCGGACACTGAACCTGTTGTGGCAACGCCATTACTGGGCAGGCATGAAACAGGATGTGAAAGCAGTGGTCACTCAGTGCCAGACTTGCCAGAGGGTGAAGACGCACTATGCACGGGAGGAGGCGAATCTCACGCCGCTGGAAATCAAGTCCTTCATGTACCGCTGGTCCCTGGATTTAGCTTGGCCTACGAAACGCATCACGAAGGCTGGGAACCAACGCGTCTTGGTCATGATTGAGCACTACACGCGATTCGTCGTGTGTGTTCCAATCCCCGATAAGGAGGCCGCCACCATCGCCAGCGCATTTCGTTATCATGTTCTATCCGTGTTTGGGGCGCCTGCAGAATGTTTGGTGGATGGGGGCACAGAGTTTGAAGGTGAGTTCTCTGCTCTATGCAAGCAGTGTCTCATTGACCGAAGAGTGACTTCACCGAGTTCCCCAGAGAGCAATGGCTTGACTGAACGGGTGGTACGCACCCTCAAGTTTTGCTTCAAGAAGATGGCCCTCGACAAGGGCCTGGACTTCGAGTGGGACGAGATGATCTGGTCACTCGTACTCAGCTACAACGCGGCTAGGCAGCAGTCTACTGGAGTGGCGCCATTCACCTTGCTGTTCGCTCAGGAAGCCACGGTGCCACCGGATCTTCGTGCTCGACCCGAGTTGGACTTTGGGAAGCAGGAGGAGAAGACATTGGCTGATGATCTGTTGCAGCGAGCAGCCATCGTGAAGAGGCTCATGGTACATGCAGGGTGCAACCTGGAGATCGCTCAGCACCGCGACACTTTACGGTACGAGCACAGGAGGAGTGGCAGTTACGAGCCGAAGCCGCACCAGTTCAAGGCAGGCGATTTCGTACATATACGACAACAACCGCGCTCTGGCATGGAGGTGGCCACCAAGCCAGCCATCCTAAAGATAGTCAAGGTGCAAAGAGATGGAGTGGTAGTGTTGGAGGACAGCACGAAGCTGCGGGAGAAGAGCACAGTGCAAAATATTGCACCATGTCACCTACAAGTGAAAGATCAGTACGACTGCAGTGCAGCCATCCCCAGCAAGCATCTCGCGTGTGAGGCGTGCATGCGGACAGATGGGGAGGCAGCCATGTTGCTGTGTGACACCTGTAACCGTGGTTATCACACGTGGTGTCTGAATCCAGCGCTGGATGGAGTACCTGAAGGGGATTGGCAATGTCCCAAGTGCTTAGGTGAGACCGTGGTGGCAGCTGCCGCCGAGGTGAGCGCATCAATCGTCGACAAGATGGCGGCCATGGAGCTGCAGCTGAGAGAGAAGCTGGGACCAGATGTGGTATTGTTGCCTGCAGACGTGGGTCCACATCGTGCAGTGAGGCCGGGACGTGAAGACCCGTGGCAGGCGCTGACCTCGCGGCGGATGCTCAGAAAAGAAGGGAGCATGGGGGATCTTCCTGACAGAGTGGCCTGGGGAAACCAAGAGGAGCTCAGCAGAGTGATCACAGAAGTGATGCCAGGATTCTGGCATGAGGGCCATCGTACCATCTTGAGCAGGAAGTGTGCAGAGCAGCACACTCGCGCGAGAAGTCTCCGCAAGACGTCCACGGTGCAGGCTATGAGCCCCGAGGAAGTGCAGAAGAGAGGAGATGTGACGCAATTGAGCAGAGCTCAGGTGAAGATTGCCAGTCAACTGGATTGGGGCTTAGAGTTGGTGATGACAGTTCCTCAGGAGGTCAGACGTTTGGCGCATGAGGTGACTTGGGAGAAGATCACACAGGTATGGGATCCTTGGGCTGGCACAGGTGTCATTGGCAAGGTTATGTCGCTGGAATGGCCTCACCTGAAGGTTATGAACAATGATTGGAATCCGCAGCTGAAGTGGCACGAAGCCCTTAATGCTTTACAACCGGGCAATTATCGAGCCTGGAAGGAGAAGTATGGGGTGTGTGACGCGGTGGTGACTTCACCCTGGTTCGCAGTGCTGGATATTGCGTTGCCATTGGCGGTACTGGCCAGCCGAGTGGTGGCTTGTATTCATGTGCCATCGCACTACATGACAGATATGACAGAAAGCAGGGCACAATACTTTCGTAAGCTGTGTCACGCTGGACGCTTACATGTAATTGGGCATTTGGAGCATGGACCTATTGGCAGAAGATGCATGTGGGTCATGGTGTTTCGCAATCCTTTGACAAGAGCCAGGATGTTGAGAGGAGGAGAAGCTTCTGGAGTGGGTATGTTTACCTTCAGCATGGGCAAGTTCGCAATGGATGGCGTTACGACAGAAGATGCTGAGCAAGCTCTTGTCTAATGTCTGTGCTACCAGTGGCAGCTACAGATGGGGGATGTTGAGAAAAAGAGCTTGCACAAGTGGTGAGAAGAGATAAAGAGATATCAAAATTTTGAGATTTTGTATAGTTACAGTAGCAAGATAACTGTGCAGTCATATAAGGAAACATATGCAAAGTCGAGCTAGTGTTGTATAGGCACTGACAATAAGTAAGACTGTCTAGTAGTAGGGCTAGAGAGTTGTGCTTTGTGTGGACGCTTCGTGCATAAGTTCGCGACAGCTGTCACAAACCACGGCTTATCGTGTACCTCAGCCGGGTTGTGACACTTGCTGTAGCAGTCTCTGTGACGAACGTATGACACGCGCAGTACGACACGCGCGAGGAGTTATGACAGTGACGAGATACGGAAATACGGATGGGTGTTACACTTGTTTGGAGATAGCGAGAATAAGTAGGGCGGCGTAGCAGGGTGAGGCAGACGCTCATTTTTGTTTTGCCTTCGTAACAGTGATTCCGAAAATAGCCAGGACTCGCTTAAGACCGCGAAAACAGCAGTGTTATGAGATAATTTATAAGATACAGTATTCTTCTGCTTGTAAAGACATACATTTGTGGACTTACCCTTGTGTGATAGCGTCAGAACTGTAATTAACAGTCTTTTTCATGTTGAGAAAAAGAGCTTGCATAAGTTGTGAGAAGAGATAAAGAGATATCAAAAATTTTGAGATTTTGTATAGTTACAGTAGCAAGCTAACTGTGCAGTCATATAAGGAAACATATGCAAAGCCGAGCTAGTGTTGTGGAGGCGCTGACAATAAGTAAGACTGTCTAGTAGTAGGGCTAGAGAGTTGTGCTTTGTGTGGACGCTTCGTGCATAAGTTCGCGACAATCTCCGTGGCCCCAGTTAGCATACACCGTTGCCTCTACCGTGCTTTGGATTACAGCTCGCCGATGCCCGGGTTATCGGGGAATCGCGACTACACCTAGGTGAATCGGGATTGATCCCAAACCAGGGTAGCAGGGTCCCCTGAGTAATCATCTGATTCAAAAGACCACACCATTTTTTTAAAAATTACTCAAGCCGAACAAACCAAGGTGTTGGTGAAATCTAAAGGTCCTGTTTGCAATACAATTAACTTCCACGACTCGGATATGGTGATGATACCCCGAAAGTTCACTGGGCCATTTGAAGCATGCGCACGGATGTTCATTATTATTTTTGCTTAGCATTTTGGATGACGGACAATCGATATTTCATGTACCCAGATGCCCATTACATGTTGATGAGCCCAGATCAGGGCTTTCAGGGTGAAAAGTGACGAATTTTCGTGATTTTCAAGTCAATCGTGAATTTAATGTAGGATTTTAAGTAACAAAAAAAAGGGATAAGTTTACATCGGGGGCTGACATTTCATTTAAATCCACATCGGGGGCCGACATCTCATT
>LGRX02009639.1:0-56004 GCA_001247695.2 Cymbomonas tetramitiformis | reverse complement strand
GCAGCTCCAGCAGCTCCAGCAGCTCCAGCAGCCCCAGCAGTTGCAACAGCTCCAGCAGCTCCAGCAGCCCCAGCAGTTGCAACAGCTCCAGCAGCTCCAGCAGCCCCAGCAGTTGCAACAGCTCCAGCAGCTCCACAGCTCCAGCAGCTCCAGCAGTTGCAGCAGCTCCAGCAGCTCCAGCAGACCCAGCAGCTGCAACCCCTTCTGCAGCAGTCCCAGCCCATGCTCCTTCAGCAACCACAGGCCCGACAGCTCCAGCAGCTCCAGCAGCTCCAGCAGCTCCAACAGGTCCAGCAGCTCCAGCAACTCCAGCAACTCCAGCAGACCCAGCCATTGAATACCTCGGACTTGGGTAGGGCCTCGGGCGTCTCCATAGAGGAGTTGCAGAATTTGAGCCACCTTTGAATTTGAGCACCCGCCACCCGGCAACGGCTAGTGCCCCATGACTCCTGCAACTGCAAATAATATGCGTATCATTAGGGCAAAGTAAAAGTATGTTGTAGTCAGTTTACAGACGAAATTAGCCCCCCAACGCCCCGTGAATGTGACCCGATGTGAAATATCATTTCTCGATGCCTAGTAATAACTTCTAGATACTTCTCACAACTTGTAATAACTTCACCGTATCATTTGCATATCTCACGCGCCCACGAGACATGCATTTTCTGTTTTGCAGTCAGCTTACAGACGAAATTAGCTCCCCAACGCCCCGCGAATGTGACCCGATGTGAAATATCACTTCTCGATGCCTAATAATAACTTGTAGATACTTCTCACAACTTGTAATAACTTCACCGTATCATTTGCATATCTCACGCGCCCACGAGACATGCATTTTCTGTTTTGCAGTCAGTTTACAGACGAAATTAGCTCCCCAACGCCCCGCGAATGTGACCCGATGTGAAATATCACTTCTCGATGCCTAGTAATAACTTCTAGATACTTCTCACAACTTCTAATAACTTCCCCGTATCATTTGCACATCTCACGCGCCCGCAAGATATGCAATTTCTGCTTTGCAGCCATTTTACAGACGAAATTAGCTCCCCAGCACCCCGTGAATATGTCCCGATGTGAAATTTTGCTTCTCATTGCCTACGGATGACTTCTAGATACTTCTCACAACTTCTAATAACTTCCCCGTATCATTTGCATATCTCACGCGCCCGCAAGATATGCAATGTATGTACGGCAGCCCGTCCGCGACCTGTAAGCAGCCCTGTGGCCACTACAATTATCAAAAATATAAAATATTGCCTCTAGATGATTTCTTTTAACCACTAAGTACTTCTTGAAACTTCTTGCGACTTCTAAATGTCATTTTCATCGATTATGCAATCCGGGCCCACCTAGCCGTGCTACGTGCCAGATGCAGCTCGGCGTCGATGGCATACTCGAGCACCAGACGTCGACTGGTCTGAAGGGTGCGATCGAGGGAGATCAAAGGCGTTCCCTTGCGCTCTGCTATATCGAAGGTTTCCTTCCGGATGTCCGCGGTCAAGCCAAAGAGAAACACGTCGAGGAGATCAGCTTCAGGCACCGGGGTCGTGAGTTCGTGCAACGCGAGCATCGAAACCACACGATGAGCCAGGTGCAAGCCGTCCCAGAACTCCCTCACCTTGCGCTGCGTCGCCAAATGCTCTTGCGTCTGGCGTACGCCCTACAACGACGAACGCTCTGAATTGGAAGATACGCTTTGAATTGGAAGATTTTTTGAAGGTCATTGTTTTGATGTTTTTTACATTATTTTAAACATATCATGCCAAAAAAACAGGGTGTTATAATTTTGGAAGTTTTTCTCATCGTACGAGGCGGGGTTTTCAGAATTCTTACGCGTGACTCTTAGGCATATTGAGGAGTGTTCCAAAAAGCCACATATGGTATTAGATCGAGATTAAAGGTTATAAAATGGAAGTAAAAAAGGAAAATATGCACCTATTTATCGTATGTTTGATATTTTCATCGATTTCAGCACAATTTTGCCAAACCCCCCCTCAAACCCTCTGCTTTATCACACGCGTATTCACAAAGGGTAGGTAACATATGTAAAGGTTCTTGCTAATGGACCCGTCACGTGCTATGTTATTATGTAGTTTGCCATAAAACATATTTGAACAAATGAAATATCAAGCACTTGTATCTCCGTGCAGATTTCAGGAGCAAATGGCCCTCTAGCGGGGGAAACCCTACGTGGTAACACCAATTTAGGGTGTAAGCACAACCACATGTGTACATGCATGCACATACGTACTCTTGACTGCACATATTTACTCTTCAGAGTTCTCCAGCAGTGCTTTTAAAAGCTCAGCTTTCTCCTCACAACCTGGAATTCCGCCTTGAACTCCAGATTTTGCGGTCTCGTCCCAGCATGTCAACAGCTCGTTCACGTCAAATGTAGACTTCATGCGAAGGGTGCGGGGACCCCGTACGAAAGCTCCAGCCATACAGAGTTGTTCTACCGTCTCGAACGTTCTCCGTGACTGTGCTGGCAACCAGAACTGCCAGGTTATCTCCTTCCGTGAGGCATGCTGCCCCACCACCTCCACGAAATGGAGTGGGAGTGACTTACCGCCGTCCGGGAGCATAACGTTGAACCAACACTTGTCGCTGGCTTCCCCGCCTGCAACGGTCACGGCATAGCTGCCCACAGTCAACCGGTTGAGCCGGTGCTGGTACCAGCCAGGGACCTGATCCAGCTGCTGGCGCCGGTGCACCTGGTAAACCGCTCGCCCATCCTAAGGTGTGCTGGTAGGGCGTCATAGGTGGAGCGCCCACTGCTGGTAGAACCGAAGTCAGATGTGGATAGTGTTGGAGCACTTGCTGATGCAGATTTTGCATGTACTCTGATACCTCTAACATCATCTGATTCTGCATTAGGGATTGATGCTGAGAGTTCAGTGCGGGGACAGAGGCATCTGAGGGCGTTCTGGCTGAGGCGGGGTCAGAGAAGAGTGCTCTGCGCTGTTCTGCCAGGCGCTGCTGGTTCTGTTCCCATCTCTGATGGCGCCTCTCCCGGCGAGAAAGCTGGTTCACTGAGTCTGAGTTCAGAGGTAAGTTTCTGACTGGAATTCTGCTGAGGACATCTGCTTGAGAAGGGGGTTCGATGACTGGAAGCGGTTAAGGCGGCTGGTAGGCTGCGAGTCCAATGCCACGCCTGAGTGCGAGGTCTGCGTAACTGACTGAGCTGACTGGCTGCTCCGTAGTTGTTGAGGTCAGCGAGGTAGTCAAAGGTCTGGACTCGCGGTTCAACAGGGACTCGGGCATATCCGTAGTTGTTGAGGTCAGCGAGGTAGTCAAAGGTCTGGACTCGCGGTTCAACAGGGACTCGGGCATATCCGTAGTTGTTGAGGTCAGCGAGGTAGTCAACGCGCTCCCACACCACTGCGTGTGGCGTTATCTTGAGGTGGGGAAGTTCGTGAAAGTCCGTACTTGTCTTGGCAATCATGCAGTAGCTTTCGGCCGATCACTGAATGGTTGAAGTGCGTGGTCATACCACGCAGCTTCGTGAACGCCTCCTTCACACCGTCCGATGTCAAAAACACAAGAACGCAGAGGGCAAG
The DNA here is from genome assembly GCA_001247695.2 of Cymbomonas tetramitiformis. Lineage (NCBI taxonomy): Eukaryota > Viridiplantae > Chlorophyta > Pyramimonadophyceae > Pyramimonadales > Pyramimonadaceae > Cymbomonas > Cymbomonas tetramitiformis. The sequence goes on along the minus strand of LGRX02009639.1, from coordinate 52,444 downwards.
CAGGTGACAGTTGCACTCATGTCCGTCGAAGCAACCCCAACCCGAAATCATGTTGAAAGCACTATCCGATGTGGTAGAGTGAGCAAAGTCCTTCACAGTGTCCACTGTGATGGAAGTTTCACCGCTATCAGCACTGCCAAGCTGATCCAGGGTGTACTCACCAACCCCCATGTCTGCTAAGCTTTCCTTCGTGGAACGCTCGATTTCCAAGCCCGTGTGACGAACATCGCTAAAAGGTACCGCGGAAAGCAACTTCTCGTGAAGCACCATGCCCTTGTCGATCCAATACACCAGGATTCCGAAGATGGCAATGCCACCTTCGGACCACAAATCACCAGCGATGGAGGGCATGATACCCTCCGCCAAAAGTGGACTTCACCTTGTTCTTCCCCTCAACGGACAACTCCAAAATGTACTGCGTGACCAACTTGTAGGTGGGAGGGACATAGCTACCATGGAAGATGAACTCGAAGATATCACGAAGCTCGCGGTCAGATTCTCCGATGCTGAGAGGCCTTTTATTCCGAACGATCCAGAGGGCAAACTGCATACACAAACAAACATCAATACCGAAATAAATATTCTAGGAGCGAATACCAACATAATGTCTTCGCTATGTTGACTATGATAAAATCATAGTCAGTCATAGTCAATGAAAAAGGGCTCTTCGCCCAAGCACGGCCAGAGGCGGGGAGCCACCAACCAAGCGTATCACTCGACTCAGGTGGTCAACCTACATTCAAGCATATGCGACACAATGCCATAGTATTTGAGAGGCGCACGTCCATTTTCAATTTTCAATCATATTCACTGCCACGCAGAGGTCATGAGAAAATACCGACATAAGAAAATCTATAGAGAGTGAAGGAAGGAGGTGGGGGGGAGAGGGGAGGGGGGAGGCACCTTCTTATGCAACTCGTCACGTTTTTCGTCGGAAATAGGTGGCAACATCGCCTCTATGGTCCCAACTTTGGCGGCGTTGACGCCCCGAGTCTCCTCGGTAGTTGCAGAGTCGGCAGACTCAGCCTCGACCATCTTGCAATACAAGTCCTTGTGTATGTGCGCAAGATGAGAGCGTAGGTTGGAAGTGTTCCCACTCCACGTAGGCGAAGAATCCGGTCCACATACTTTGCAGCACAGCGCGAGGACCTTCTCGGGCTGCTCAGGACACAGACGAACTTTGTAGAATGCCCAACACGCTGCTTTGCGTCCCCCCCCCCTTGCCCTCCACCCAGTTCTCGTCCAGTGTTTATGTTACGGATCGAAAGACGTGACAGACGCCCGCAGTCGCGATGTTGGTACGTCGTCGTCGATGTCACACGCATAGTCGATCATCGATCTGTAACAGTCCGATCTGTACGAGTACCACTGAAATGCGCGAAAGGATCATCATCCTCCGCGTAGCTCAGTTGGTTAGAGCGTCGCACTAGAGAAGCGAACGTCACGGGTTCAAATCCCGTCGTGGAGCCTTTTCGCCCCATGACGATATATGATTTGACCCGGCTCGTACAGTGAAAATCCCCGCACCGATTTCAAAACCCTAACATTGGTATCGAAGCGACGGTTCGGAAACCGCCTCAGATGTAACGGCATAAGGCACACGATATGACCTACGCTAAGATCGCGTATGCTCGGGCACGGTGATGTGACCTGCGCTACGATCGCGTATGCATGGGCACGATGTGACCCGCGCTGATGACGTGGACACATTCCACACAACCCCCGGTACGAGCGGACAAGGTTGGCTGCCACGTCATCACATCTGAGGTCGGACCTCTGAAAAGTAACTCGACACGAATGTCGTGAGGTCACGACACTTTAAAGAGGGGAGATATGTTACGGATCGAAAGATGACAGACGCCCGCAGTCGCGATGTTGGTACGTCGTCGTCGATGTCACACGCATAGTCGATCATCGATCTGTAACAGTCCGATCTGTACGAGTACCACTGAAATGCGCGAAAGGATCATCATGACATCATCCTCCGCGTAGCTCAGTTGGTTAGAGCGTCGCACTAGAGAAGCGAACGTCACGGGTTCAAATCCCGTCGGGGAGCCTTTTCGCCCCATGACGATATATGATTTGACCCGGCTCGTACAGTGAAAATCCCCGCACCGATTTCCAGTGTGCTGGCATCTTCATCTGTGAATTTGTATACACAACGAAAGACCGGAATGCAGTGAGAACGTGGGCCGAAGACAGCGAAGTTCAAACGCAAGAAAACACAACGAAGAACGAACGAACGAAGAAGCACAACGGGCGAAATGTGTAACACACGCACTTCCAGATGCACCTGAAGCACTTTGTTGTTCTGAAGGGGTCTTCCGTTTTTTGTTGGCCCTATTATTCTGCGCATCAACCCGGGATCGTTCTTCCTTGTCCTTGCGGAAAGCTGCTATCTCCTGTTCGTGTCCGGCGAGATTCTCGATGGGCTCCCATGTGTCCTCGTTATCAGTAAAACCCTCCCAACCTATGAGCCACACACGTTTACCTTTCCTTACTGCTTCCGCTTTTATCTCACGGACGGAGAAGACAGTGTCGTCGCTGCCCGTGAGGTCGTAAGGGTTTTTCTGAGTTCGTTTCACAGGGCCTTGACCCTGCGCGTGTAGAACCACGTCGGCGTCACTGGTCTTTCTGCGCTTGGCACCTTTACCACGAGGCATCTTTACTCAACGAATTTCGAAACAGTCGGTACGTAGATTAGCGATGAATGGGATTAAAATGCTCACAGATTATATTTTTTATACGAATTCCTCGCTCGCCCCTACTTTGCTATTCCGAAGTCTGCACCAATAATATGAAGTTTTGGAATCATCTTGGGATCGATGAATAACGGTTGTTAATTGGTTGGATCGATGTGGTTTAGAATGGTACCTATCGTGATAGCTGTTGGATATACCCCTAGGACTCGGGATATATTCACTCAGTGATAAGTTTTCTCAGAATGTAATAAAGTTGATAAGTTAACCCGATATAACGGGCATAAACAGTTAGGGTTCGGGTTCGGGTGACAGTCATACACACTACTATAGGAAGAGTCACAAAGTGAGCGGTGTGACTGTTCCAGCACACCACCTAGAAAGTGAAACCCGTGAACAAACACCGCCATCTACAGCGGTGGAAATTGGGCTCTAAGGGAAGGCCTGTCCTTTCTGGCAGGGCGGTTCCCAGTCAAGAGTTGTAAACCTGAAACCGGTCCGTGATCGGACCCTTCTGCACATACAGCTACGGTCAATCTCACTGTGCAGGAGCGGCATGATTAACTTCCTAGCCACTAGTTGGCGGTGGCACTGCTGTGCCGGCCCGCAGCACAGTCATGGTGCCGTGAATTGAAGATGTCGATGCCGTGATTGAATCATTCGTAGAGCTCCAGAAGAAACCCGAAAGGTCTCGATCGTCGTGCGAGGGATCCTCCCCGTCCTCCTCGTCAGTAGTCGGTCCCGGTGAGTAGTCCGGTGACGGTGGTGCATCCCAATACAGCGGTGAAGCGGGCGGGACCGGGAGTGGAGGTACCGGGATGTAAAGCCCGATTGGTGCATTGTGAAGGCCTTGCCGAGCACGGTGCCGGCCGTGCCGGCGCGGTGGAATAGCAACCGGTGCCGCAGAAGTGAATGCAGGCTCGCTGGTGGTCGCCTCGGCAGCACCACCGACCTCCAGGCCGGTGTGGTCCGGTGCACATGCCTCGCCAAGAGTGGCAGCCGAGATTGGCGCCGCGGTGGCGCAAACACAGAAGAGAGCACACACCATCACCGCAATCGCCGAAGAGCGGCCAAACCCCCAAGGCGGTGCACCGCATCCCCGACGAGATGTTAGAGGCTGCGGGACCGCATCCTCACCGTCAATAGGGTCATACCCAGCTGCAGACCCGTCCGCGTCGCCGTCGCAAGAGTCGGTCTCCGACCCGGCGTGCATGTACCGCATCGCCAAGTCCTTGCCCTCAGCCGTGATCGAGAGTCCCCCCATCCGCGCGATCCGGTCCGCAAAGCAGAGGTCGGGCTCGTGCGCGTGCACGGGGTCCACCGGCATCATGTCATCGGCGCCGGACGCCCCCGACTCGTCCGGGCAAAGTAACATGCGTGATTGCCGCCGGCGGTGGCGCCGGCGGTGCGTCCTCGCGGACATGCGTGCAAGCGGCAGCCGAGATCCCGCTCTCGACACCACCGACCGTGAAGCCGCCCATGTGGGTGGCAGGCTGGCAGTAGGGCAGGAACTCCTGCAACGCACCGTCTTCCCGCTCCGGCTCGACCCCGAAGGAATACGCCGAAACGCCGTCGAGCATCTCCGGCTTGCCCCCCGCCAGAAGGCAGAGCGCATCGAACCGCTCGCCGTCGTGCTCGTCCATGGCCGTCTGAAACTGCTCCGCCAGCAAGTCGTTCTCGATGTCACCGAGGGAGAAGCTGTGGAAGCTTCCCCCAGCGCCGTGCTTGCCGCCGTTCGGGCAGTCGCGGTGCCAATGGCGGGTCTCGTCCTTCTTGCACGTTGAATTTTGGCAGAATGGAATGAAGTCGCCGCTGCCCTTGTGAAAGGCAACGCGCTTCCTCACCTGCGACTGCGGCCAGTTCCCTCCCGTCGGGAGGTCACCTGCTGCAAAACGAACACCGGAGCCGCCTCCCCCGTTGCCGATGTTGTTCTTGTCCGCCCGCGGGGTAAAACCCCGCCCGTTGACCTTGTCCGTGAGCACCTTCAGCTGCCGCTCCACGTCGAGGATGACGGCCGTGAGGTCGGACAGCTGCGAGGCGTCGCTGTCAGTGGTCACGGCCGCTGTGGACAGAGTGAACGAGGCAGCGTGCGTACCGGCTGCGACGTGTCGGGCGTAGCACTCGAGGACCCATTGCTGAATGGTGAGGAGGTCCACGGCCGCCCGCTGCTGGTGCGTGAAGAGCCTCGACACCACCGGCGCGTAGAATCCAGGATCCAGCGCCGCGAGGAACAACTCCTTCACCTCGTCATCGTCGAGAGTGTTGCGCCTCTTGGCAGACCGCAAGGCCGCGTTGAAGTCCGTGATGGACTCGGACGGGTCGGTGTGGGCCTTAAAACGGACGCCAAGGAGGTCCGATGTCCCCTGGAAGGGTGCACCGGAGTCCAGCAGACGCCGCGCGAGCTCCAGCAGGGCCCGCTTGCCGTCCAGAGGGTGCAAGGTCGCAGACGCCTCGAGCCAGTCACCCGCTGGAGAGGCGGGAGACACGATGAGCTCGAGAGTTGAGAAGAGGAGCTTGTTGGCCTCGGGCCGTACGGCCAACGTGGGGTCCTCCAAGTCGAACATAGGGGCAAACAGCGCGTCCTCGGCCTCGAATGCCGCCTGGAGAGCAGGCACCAGCTTGGAGAGGAGCACCTGAGCGTTCGACTCCGTACCCGTAAATCGGTCATGCTTGTCGGGAAAGCATTTTCGGATGACGTGCTTCGCCACGCTCTCGTCGAAGCGCTCACGCGTGAGCGAGCGAACACCCGCCAAGAATACGGCTTGGGCGGAGTTCGCAGCTGGAGCACCAACGGGTGCCGGCGTAGCCGGCGTGACGGAATTACGTGCGGCAGCGGAGTCGAAAATTGTAGCTAGTGAGCGTCGGCGTGACGCCATACTTGAGGTCAATCTAGTCGTAACCATGATGTAGAAGACTATAGAGACGAAGTGAAGGTAAACGGGGCGAGGTGCGGAAGGAGCGGCGGCCAAAAGTCGTGAGGCGGTCGTCGAGGAAAAGAAGGAAAGCTGCGGCGTAAAAGATTCCCCAAACGTGCATGTGGATCTAACAACGCGGCCAAGGAACTTGGTGTCGGATCCGACCAAAATTCCAACGTCTACCAACGCGTAGTACGGGAAAATCAAGCAGCCACGAGCCCGAGCTCTCCGTAAGTCCAATCAACCAGTCGCGTAACTAGGCCATACCGCTCCGCCGCGCCTCTAGAGGAGCCCCTCACTCCATCTCAAGCGTCGGTGTTTAGCCTGACATGGCCAAACTACGCAGTGTCTAAACAAAGAGTGCGTGGGGCCAAACCTGTTGGATATACCCCGAGGACTCGGGATATGTTCACTCAGTGATAAGTTTTCTCAGAATGTAATAAAGTTGATAAGTTAACCCGATATAACGGGCATAAACAATTAGGGTTCGGGTTCGGGTGACAGTCATACACACTACTATAGGAAGAGTCACAAAGTGAGCGGTGTGACTGTTCCAGCAATAGCTCAAGATCACGTTGATCCGTCAAAGTGGTTATCGTACTTATCGATTACTGCCATTCACATGAGGTGTCGATTAATCAAATAACAAAATCGCGTCGAACCTATCGAGTGACGACGACAATTCCGGTGAACCTGTCGAGCGACGACGACAGTTTTGTGAACCTGTCGAGCGACAACGACAATTTTGCGAACATGTCGAACGACAACGACAATTTTGCGAACTTATCGAACGATAACGATATTTACGATAAGTCATTTGAACATATCGAACGACGACGATAACTCCGATTAATCGATTAATCGGAGTTATCGAACTATCGATGCCGGGCCTTGCCATGAGCATTAACGTGATGCCAAGGACGTGGGCACCCCCATGAGCATTGACGCGATGCCAAGAACGTGGGCACCCCATGAGCATTGACGTGATGCCAGGGCACCCCATGAGCATTGACGTGATGCCAAGGACGTGGGCACCCCATGAGCATTGCCACGTGGGCACCTCCGCAGGAGACGTGGGCACCCCATGACGTGGGCATTTGACGCGATGCCAGGACGTGGGCATGAGCATTGACGCGATGCCAAGGACATGGGCACCGCCCCCATGAGCACTGGCGCGATGCCAAGGACGTGGCGGGCACCAGGGAACATATCAACCCCCTATGGCCGGTCTGTGGCCGTACGATGAGGGTTGTGGGCCGGAGGTTTGGCCGAGTGTGCTTTTGCTTGTTGGCCGAGACGAATTATGTAAAATTTTGAAAATTAGCCCGAAAATTTGCGGTTTTTATGATATTCTCATACTTAAAATTAAAATTCTGCGCCTGCGGCGGGCAATTTTAGATTTTGGCCGGGGTGGCCGAAACTTGGCCGATGGAATTTTTGAGTGTTGGCCGTACGACATAAAAGTTTGATATGCTCCCTGGCGGGCACCCCCATGAGCACTGACGTGATGCCAAGGATGTGGGCACCCCCATGAGCATTAACGTGATGCCAAGGACGTGGGCACCCCATGAGCATTGACGCGATGCCGGACGTGGGCACCCCATGAGCATTGACGTGATGCCAAGGACATGGGCACCCCCATGAGCATTGACGTGATGCCAAGGACGTGGGCACCCCATGAGCATTAACATGATGCCAAGGACGTGGGCACCCCATGAGCATTGACGCGATGCCAGGACGTGGGCACCCCATGAGCATTGACGCGATGCCAAGGACGTGGGCACCCCCATGAGCATTAACGTGATGTAATCCCTATCATATCATATTCATTACAGATATCATAATATATAGATATTTCGGATATCATTGCTGGCCTGCAAGACAGACCCCTAACTTTCCAGGCATGCGTTGGTTTCAAGAGAAAGGGCTCAGGCGGCTATGCCTGATTTGTATCATATCAACCCCGGCTGTACTTGCGACAAACACGAACCGGTCATCCCATGTGGGGGAGTCTCCAAGCTGCGAAGTCACGACGCGAGTCGACTGCGGGTATTCGGGTATAAACCAGGTAAGATCCACGACTTGGGCCTAGACCATGGCCAAAAGGAGCGCAGTGGCATCTGTCTGTCCTAAACTTTTCGAAGACCAACAGCTACTCCCGCGTTGTTCGAGGACGTCAGGGTTTAGGGTTGGGGGTTGGCTTTCAGCTTCGAAGGAGACAGATGGTTGGGGACGTTTGCCAAAGCTAGTCACAGGCATACGTCCACTATGGTGCAAGAAGCCCTGAGAGCGCATAAACTCGCTGGAATAGTGAGCAGTGGCTACCTCGAGTGCAGGCCAACGACCTTGGTGGGGTAGCGCAGTTCTCACCTTGGCAGGTTGAGATTTGCGTTGACAGCTAGAGCCGGAGTCATGGGGTCTATTTGGGAAGCTATCGGTTCGGGGCTACCTGAACCTCTACCCCGAAGTATTGTTATGCCGGCAGCCTAAACCCTATTTTCTTCATTCTCGTTTGTCATCGCACCAGTTTAACCCCTTGTAAAAGCACCAATAAGATTGAGATGCTTCATTCTGACGTGTATGAACTTAAACCCCACTTTCCGTTGGAACCCATATGAAAGTTCGTGGTCGTCTAAAGGCAGCCAGCGTGTCGAACAGATACAGAGTATATTCTGTGACCTGGCCTGATGCAGTGGCGCTGTGAAAGGTGGTTTCTGATTTCGCGCGACGGGCAAACTTGGTTTCCTTCAGGAGGGCTGTGATGCAAAAGGTTGCTGCTGGGTTCCGGTCAATCCCAACCCGACTAACTTACCCTGGTGCTTTGACAAGAGTGCACCGCCTGGTGTGCCCCATCTATCCCGTGTGATCTCCGAAAACACACAACGGCCCCTTGTCGCGGGCTCTCTTCTACGCCGGTTTGTCCTTCTTATCCAGCAACTTAGGCCTGTCCTCACCGTGTCACCGGTAGAATTGCGATATTCAAAGCGAACGCCTGCGACTTCTTCAGCGCCCATTTCACGAACTCGTCTCCGCATACAAACGCACTCTATGGGCTCTAATGCAACAATCTGCAATATATGACGCCGATTTTAACCATTACAACGGTGTTTGCTTTGTTCAAAATCCTCCCTGCCCGCCCCTCTCCCATCGCTGACTGCAGTGTTGGCCTGCAGCTTTCCATACAAGTGCGAGGGCTTCTGTCTGCAGGTCCATCGCCGGGCCCTTCTCCAGGACCAACCCCATCCCCCTCACCTCCTCCACCGCCGTCGCCTCCCCCGGCGCCGCCAGCTGGGCCCTGCGACCTTCAAGGCTGCGACACCTTCCGAAACAACCAGTGCAACGGGGATGTCATCGTCACCTCGGACCTCTTCGAAGCCAACCGTTGGTTCACCCCGGCGCAGGGCGCCCCCGGGTATCTACCGTCTTTCCAGGACTACTCGCGGCTGGTGGGGTACACCGTGGTGAAGTACGCGGCGGGAGGGGCGAGCGCCGTGGTGGAGGTGCGCGCGACTCACCGGCGGGGCTCCGCGGTGACCCTGCGGTACCGCTTCGGGAACCAGGAGCAGCCGAGCGCGACGAAGAAGTTCGCCGCAGCCTCCGCGGAGGGGCCCGTGCAAGTGACGGTGCTAGCCAGCGACGGCGCCCGGCTGGAGCTGGAGCCGGTGGACTTCGCATGGGCCTCCCCCGAGGTGCCGCAGGGGGCGGAGTACCGGGGCGGGCAGAAGGGCGCCATTGTGGAGATGTTCGGGTGGCCTCACCGCGACATCCAGGCGGAGTGCCCCGCGCTTGCCGCTGCAGGGTACATGGGGGTCAAGGTCTTCCCCCCTCAGGAGCAAGTGATGTCGTCGCAGCCGTTCAACAACCAGCTCAACCCCTGGTGAGACTCAGTGATGTCGGTGATATTTTCTGCAAAGATGCCAACCCCTGGTCGTGGTGAGCCGCTCTTTATGGGGTCTTCCGGCCATCTGTCGAGCGAGCCTTGAGGATCGAGGTGATGCAAGGAGAGAAAAGCAGGGTGCTTGAGAGCGTGCTTGTGTATGCTGCTATGCTTGGGCGTTTTCCCTTCAGCCTCTTTGTTCCTGATAGTGTCGGAAGGTGTGGACATCGTGAGCTGATCCCTAAAGGATCGGATACTTCCCTCTCCACACTCCGTTGTTCCCACTGGGAACGATATGTGTGCCCTGCCCCCCTCCCGAGCCAATCAGGATCGGCCTGCTGCACTTTCCTCACTCCGATGTTCTCATGGGTATTCAGAGAAGCGAACACGCACAAAACTGTATTATTTGAACACATGGCAGGAGTGGGTTAGGAATGAGGGGGTATGGAGGGTGCTACTTCTATTTGAATAGAGCCCCGAGGAGGGGAAGGTCGCCTGGGCGGTTCCAGGTACTTTATGTACCAGCCGGTGAGCTATCGCCTGCAGGGGCGGATGGGGACCCGAGATGAGCTTCGAGATATGATTCGAGCATGCCGGACGGTGGGCGTACGGGTGTATGCTGACGCCGTTGTGAACCACATGACAGGCAGTGGGAATGACGCCAATGTCCACCGCAATGCCCAGGGTGGCTCATGCACAAAGTGGGGAAACAAGACGAGCAGCCTGCCTGGTGGGCATTCGCCAATGTACACTCAGGGTTTCACCTACACCTGCAGCAACAGCACCGGGCGGCCAGCGATGCAAGAGTTTCCCGCTGCCGCGTACGGCCCAACCGACTTCCATTGCGAGGTCGGCGGGCCCGAACACATCCTTAGGGGGCTGCTAGAATTCCACTCCCAAGCACGTGCCATAAAATCGACTTCTGAACGGAATATATCTACTATATATACTTTTTGAACTGGTCCACAAATCACAGGCACCTAATTGAGACCATCATCGAGGTGTGATTCGATTTTCTGCCTCGGAAAATGCGCACATTCCCTTGTGAGCACTTTGTTCTCAGAACGAGGCTCGTAGATAAAGCACACTCTCATGGAGCCCTGCCTTCTTGTTTCAACCTGAGCCCGGCTATTTCGGGGGCGGCCTGGTGTGCCTGCAGCGCGCGCTGAACTCGTGGACGGACCCTCTGGACCTCAACGCGGGCTGGCTCACCGGGCTCACGGACCTCAACACTGAGAAGGACTCCGTGCGCGAGCGCATCGCCGCGTACCTCACCGATCTCCTTTCTGTGGGCTTCTCCGGCTTCCGTGTGGACGCCGCGAAGCACATCAAGCCCGATGACCTCGTGGCAATCTTCTCCAAGCTGCGGAGGAACATGGGCGGAGAACTACCGGAGGACTTTGTCACCTGGTGGGAGGTGCTGCTAGGCGGCGAGGCAGACCTATTGATGTGCAATGTGGAGAGCGGGTACAATTATGGGGGTTACCTTGAGGGCGCTTTCGCTGCAGCCGGGTTCTCCGGAGCGGATGTGGACAAGATTAAGATCTGGAACAGTGGGTACCCTAAGGAGCCGGACAAGGGCACGTGCACCATCAGCAAGGCGCGCAGCGCAATCCAGAATGACGACGCAGATCAACAGAACCCAGGAAGCTCATCCCGCGACATGGGCGACACCGGGTGCGTGCTCATCAAGGGCTGCCCGGAGGCCGAGCACCGCGGCTTCGAGGTGAAGCTGTTCGAGTCGCCCAATGGCGCGTCGGACAACGACCACGACTTCCCCATCCGGCTCATCCTCTCCTCATTCTACTGGCAGGGTGACAGTGCGGGAATCCCAGACGGGCGGAGCGACTGCGCGGAGTGTGTCATTGGATGCGATGGATGTCGCACCACCGCACTTTCTCAAGCGTTTGATGAGGGCTCCACTGGGTATGACAAAAGCGGGTACACAAGGGTTCACCGCGATGCTGCCATTATTGCTGCCATGCGCGGCTGGATGGGCCTGTCATCTCAGAATGGTGCAATTGGGGCAAGTAATGTGACGGAGTCTTCACGCGTTAGCACCTCCCGGAAAGCACTTGGTGTTCACTAATTGGATAAATGTGGTCGTGAAAGGCAGTTGAGGATGATTGCTTGAACTGATGCCGGCTATTTGCAGTATGCGTGGTGAATGATGCATGGCGCTGGCCCCTCACACTCTGACATACCCTACATGTATTGGAGTGTATGTTTAATGCCGAGTGTATCTCCGCATGCGAATCGAAAAACGGCATCGTGCCATGCTACCCTAGCTAGGGCTAGTGAGGTACAAATGGCAAGTCGAAGTAATATCCTTTATTAAGTTATCAATTTTCCGTAAAAATTGGCACGACTCGTCTACAATTGTCGAAATATAAAAACTATATATATATATATATATGGGAAAGTATCAAAAACACCGAAAACTTGTTGTGGGACATATGGGAACGTATCATATCGGCAAACGGTATAATATTTTGTTGGCCTCTACGGGTAGCTCTGCTATGCTAAATTCTTCACAGCAATATCGGTATGAAACTCGCGGACTACTAAGGAGCAGAATGTGACGCAATAATAAACATAGTGTGCTGTGCAAGCAAATTAAAAAAAATGTTTACAAACTTCGTTATTATAGTTATTCGCTGGAACTATCGATAACCGGAAAAATAAATGTTAACATGCTGAACTAAAGAAAAGGCACAGTGCGGGAAATTGCACTATAGTCGGTTCGCGCAAAGATCCCAGAAATCAGACGCTAATGGAATATCCTAGTTCACCAGATATCAGAAACCCCCGAACTGTGTGGATAAACTCGTAAGATAAATAAACCCTAATCTAGATATACCCGGAACGGTCTCGGACGGTTTCGGAGTCTAGCCTATCTGTGACACAGCGCGTGTCATAGCACGAACCTATAGATCAGTCAGCAGTCCAGTGTTGGCCTAGGAGTCTGTCATAGGGGCCTGAACCGGGACTCCCGGTCAGGGCTGCCTATACAGATTTCAGCACACCACCCCAGCACTGTGGGTGGTGACTGTCTAGGAGAGTCAGATAATGCAAGATAAGCTGTTAGGGCAGGAGCTAGGGTGACAAGTCCTAACTGCTAATCCAACTGTGCTATTCTGATACACAAATTGGAAAGCCTCTAGCTAGCACAGGTGCAGAAACCTACGGGTATTATGCACCCGCTAAACAACTGAAAAGCACCGAGCTAGCAAGCCAGAAGATAACTTGTAGATGTCAAAAGCAAAACCATAAACCAGAAAAATTGTTGAAGTCACCGGAGTTCCGCACACCACCATGTTGGTGTGCATCCAGAGTGAACAAGAAGTCAATCGACAGCACCAAAGTAGCCAGTGGTGGCCTCACGGAAGTCCATGCCGTAGTAAGATGTGAAAAAGCCAGCACCATAGTAGTGCTCCACATCAAAAGGACCGGTCTCATGCAAAGCCATACCGTAGTAGTGAGCCATGTCAAAGCCCAAGTCTGCCTGAGCAAGGTCCTGAAAGAGGTCAGGGGGCTCAGGCGCCTCAAGCGGTGGCACATTGTCAGCCACAAAGAAACCCTGAGCCGGGGTCAGAGTGGAGACTTACGGCTTACGGTGAATACGGTTACGGTGTCGAGAAATCACCGTATCGCGTATATACGGCGTATATACGGCGTAAAATACGGTATACGGCGTAACGTATGCGTATATACGGCATAAAATACGAGTTCCTCGACAGTGAACTACGGCGTATTTACGTCGTATTTACGCCGTAAGTCTCCACTCTGGCCGGGGTCACCGATTCAACAAATTCATTCGTGGCGAAAATTGACGGAGTCTCCCAATCGAGATCACCACCAGGCGAAGGCAATCCCGCAGCCGACTGAGCGTCGGGCACGGCTGCCACCCCCATGATCGAGATGCAAAGAATGCGGGAAAGGAGAAAATGAATTCCCCACGGCCCAACCGTGGCAGGAAAGCCCCAGGGCGGCTTCCCACAACCGTAGGTCCTCTGGTCGTCCACGGGTGGCCCGGACACATGATTGGCCGACGGAGGCGAACCCCGCGGCTTCAGCCTGAAGCTGCCGTCGGCAAAGTCCTCGTAGTCGTCGGTATCGTAGCCGGTGAGGTCAACCGGCGCGATGGCGGCGTGGTTGACAGTCTGAACGAACCCAGGGAACTCACCGTCCGTCGTGGCAGTTACCCGCGCCGATTGAAGCGGCACGGGCTTCACATCCTCCTCCTGCGAGACAGGTATAGCAGGGGCCGGCACGGCGGATGCCGATGCCGCCGCACCACCTGCCGGAACCTGCTCCTCCGGCATGTTCCCCGCTGCCGCGGGGCCGCACACCAGAGCCGATGCATGCGGCTCGAGAACCGCCCGTGGTGGGAAGGATGCGTGGGTGTAGTGCACCTTGCAGTTTGCCGCGGCATGGACCTCCGCGGCGAGATCGTCCAGCCGCTGATGAATGTCGTCACCTGCGGGCTCGTCGGCAGGCTGCTGCGGCTCTACCGTGAAGCCGTAGGCGGACACGTCGATCCCGCCCACCGCACCCGCGCATAGAGCACCGCAGGCGGCCCGTACGTGGAGGCCGCACTGGCAAAGGCCTCCGCCCCATCGTCTGCCGCCTGCTGGAACAGGGCACACATGACCAATGCACGCACCCCCTCCGCGTCCTTCTCGTCGATGGGAATGCAGAATGCCGCGGCCGAGTTCGGGGGATGTTGACGCCCGCCCAACGGACAGCAGTCGCGGTAGAAGTGGTACAGCTCACCTTTACCCGCTTTCTTGCACCTCCCGCAGAAGGGCTTGGCCTTCTGGTCGTCGCGGTCGAATCCGACCGCCGGCACCGGATGTGTGCCAACACGGAATCCCCGCTGCGCACCGCGCTGCTGCTGCTGCCGCTGCTGCCGCTGCTGCCGCTGCGGCTGCTGCCGCTGCGGCTGCGCCGATGGCGCGTCCGTCCCGCGCTGCTGCCGCAGCAAATCCTGAAGCTCGTTGATCTTGTTGAGGAGAGCGCCGTACTCTGTGCTGGAGAGCTGCGCAGAGATGCCGCTCTTGCCCGAAACCGCCTTCCCCGCCTCCGTCTGCGCCCAAGCCTGATAGATCTCTACCACAAGGCAGGGTAGAAGTCTTCCCAATTTCTTTACGGCCCGTAAACTATATTTCCGCTGGCCCGCTTTCGGCCAAAACGGTCAAGGAAGAAAAATGCCCGCCGCAGGTGCGAAAATTTGAAATTAAGTATGGGGGTTTGATAAAAAGTGGCATAAAATGCCTATATTTTTGGCCGAAGTTTGGCCGGCTCATATTTTTGTGCGGCCCGGGGGCGAAAGCCCCTTCGGCCCGCTTTCGGCCCGGAGCGAGATTCTGCGGCCCCGGGCCGGCCCGCCACGGTAAGACTTCTATCCTGCCACAAGGGAGCGGAGAGATGCCAAGGAGACATGCGCGAGGTCGGCCGCGAGAGGATACCGCATCTTGACCGCGGTGTAAAACACCTGGTCTAGCCGGTTGTACAGGGAGAGCTTCCTGGTCTCCTCGGTGGGCGTCCAGTCCGTAGCTTTGTTATCCCGCACCAGACGTTGTTCCCGAGCCAAGATGGGCTGCGGGTCGGTGTCTGCGGGATAACGCAACGCGGCGTGCTCCTCCTGGTGCGACTCACGTAGCGCCACCGGTACACAGCCCTTGATGATGTCCACAAGAGCTCGCCGTCCATCACTGTCAGACGAAGCGTCGGTGCTAGTCAACCAGACGTAGGCGTTGCTGTGCTTCTCTACAACCAGAGCCAGAACGTCGTAGAGCAAGCCGTTGACCTTGGCCACCACACGAGCCAGTGGGTCGTCGAGGTCAAAGGACGCCATCTCCAGCCCAGCCGAATGAAACTCCGTACGTACGCAGCTGCACCACCAGCTCGGAGAGGAGGCCAGCGTCGTCCGTACCCATGAAGTGGTGCTTCTTGTCACCAAGGACATCCTCGCGGATACCCTTAGCCCATTGGCGGTGAAGACGCGTCTTGTAGATGTCGTCGACCAGCCTGCTCTGCTCCTGCAAGTACTTCCTGGTCGCCACGTCTGCATCCTCGTTGGAAGTCGGAGCGGGGGTCGGGACAGTTGGCGTACGCACCGTCGGACTGTTCCGAACCCCGTCTAATAGCCTCAGTGAGGCGTCGATGTCACTGTCCCTGTCTAGGGAATTCTTGGCTCGGGTCAACATTCCCATACTCTGAAAAGTCAGAGGGGAGGTGGTACGCAGTCGCGCGGTTGGGTGTGGTAGCGGGAAAATGGTAATGGTCAGCAGCGGAGAGGAGCTAAGAGAGCGGAGCGGCGAGGGGCACTCGAAGATGTCGTCGAAGTCGAAGGTGTCGCGAACACCAGCCCAAAGAACAGTAACCAGCAGGGCCAGTGCCGGTGCAAAACTGAATCTGAACATTGCTAGGACTAGTCCGTAACGAGGCGCGGTCCCCATGGCCACCACTCTCAGTCGCTTACCGCAAACAACTCATACCATAATTCCTAGTCGCACCCAAACGCGCCCGTGCGCACCACCTCTCCAAGCGGCCGTTTAGCCAATCATGGCCAAATCAGCAAGTGGAATAAAAGCGTGGATGGGGCCACGACCTACTGGTATATCCTAGTTCACCAGATATCAGAAACCCCCGAACTGTGTGGATAAACTCATAAGATAAATAAACCCCAAGCTAGATATACCCGGAACGGTCTCGGACGGTTTCGGAGTCTAGCCTACCTGTGATACAGCGTGTGTCATAGCACGAACCTATAGATCAGTCAGCAGTCCAATGTTGGCCTAGGAGTCTGTCGTAGGGGCCTGAACCGGGACTCCCGGTCAGGGCTGCCTATACCGATTTCAGCAGACGCGTCTTCCTCGCCGCCAACATCCTAAAACGATTGGCGCATTCTCCCGTCGCTCCTGCAGGATGAACGATAGATATATTGGCAGTCGACGAATACAAAAAACAAGCAGCGCAAACTATTTCATGTCAGTGAGGGAAAGTGACGCAGTTCTGAACACTAGTACGGTAGCATGGCCAACCAAGTCCGGGGTCAAACCCGCCAGGATAGATCCCCAGACGCGTTGCTACCTCTTCGAAGAACATGACATGGCGCAATAGTCCCTTCACAAACTCTAATAACACGATTGGGTTTCCGAAACACAAAATCGCAAAAAGTGCAAATAAGGCATGCGCACAAAATTTCCAAACACTTAAACAAGGATAGATAGAAATGTGAAGCAGTTGCGATTGCGAAGCAGCAAAAGAGAAATGTCTTGGCGATCATGCAGAAAAGTCAAGCACACAGACTTGGCAACAAACAGCAGATCCTGAGCCATAAGTGCAGAGAAACAGGAAACCATATGAACATACTCATGAGGTCGTCATGACAACGGACAACCATACGCAACAAAACACTGCTCACAACCGCCTGTGAAATTCCCGCACGAACGAAAACTTCCGGACGCACGCGTCAGAGAGTGCTCTGGCCGCCAGGTTCGGACGCAGCAGTGCTTCTGAGATTGGGATCTCGACTAACCGCGCTTTACCCAATTTAATTATAAAATTGAGAACTAAAATCGATGATCGATCGACTGCGGTTCCCATTCGCTAACCGCTATGAAAAGGAAATATCTCCCCGACTGCACTATTTTATCGGACAACAACTGTGATAATTTGATTCGCAATGGCAAACGTAGCCGCAAGATACGAACGCTATGAAAATACATAAAGACATCTAGAGCCACACACTTTGCAATCTAACGACGCAAAGTTTCCGACTGTTTTTGGCAGCGTTCTCAACCTTCTCATCATCTCTTCGTAGTTGGTACCCAACGCCATCGCCAGGATGACATGATGCGTCATACTGACACACGCTAATCGCAAGGTCATACGCACGGTCATACAGTACTCAAAGTCATACTCACAGACTGAGATCGAGACGAGATCGAGACTCGTCGTATTTCAGTCATACTTCGTTGGATGGCGACATCTTGTGACTTTTTTGCTCTTCTTGTATTTTCTCCCTGAACATATATAACTTTGAAACCGAAAAACAGCCATAACTTTAACAAAAACATTTTTTGGACCCGCCGTTTTGCATGCAGCTTTTTCTATGTAAAACCCGCACTAAAACATGCACCCG
The DNA here is from genome assembly GCA_001247695.2 of Cymbomonas tetramitiformis. Lineage (NCBI taxonomy): Eukaryota > Viridiplantae > Chlorophyta > Pyramimonadophyceae > Pyramimonadales > Pyramimonadaceae > Cymbomonas > Cymbomonas tetramitiformis. The sequence continues at coordinate 34,801 of LGRX02009639.1, read as the reverse complement.
CATAAAAAACAACACAAAAAGTCCGTCCCCGACTAGTGAGGTACAAATCGAAAAACGGTATTGTGCCATACAATTTTTTATAGAACTGGCGTAGTCAGTACAATCATGTAGAATACATGCTGGTGAAATTGAGCACATGGTGTACACGTATGCTATATGCACATATGTGTGGGAAACTGGAAATGTATACCACATATCGATTATATATTTCGTGTATATTCACCCTGATTGTTGTCTGGCTCCAAGAACCCTGATGCGCGAAGTGCCAAAGCAATCCATGTCGTATAATAGGGTGTACGAATCGTATCATCAAGTGTCAAGGCATTCCGTGCAGAACTGACCATGCTGTACGCACACGACTTTCCCCAATCTGCGTCGGCATAGTCGCACGCCACCTGTCGATTTCGCCTATCGGCACCGTTGATTATGGCGTGATCGGTCCTAATACTTCCACTGTCGTCATGATCATGTCATAGGATGTTAGTTTATTGAATTTCCCACTTCCCACCAATCCACGAATATCATATTCTCTATTACTTCCCCAATCTATCATCAATCTAAATTCGGATCCCCCGTTTAGCGATCATCGTCGGGGTGTCGACTCCCCTAGCACAACTCTCCACCCGTTGCACCCTTGAGGGGTGACTATCTACTGACGACATCCCCGTTATATTTCTTACCATATACATGCAGTAGGTGCAAAATTAGGGAGCCGGCGATTGGCTTGCCACCGGTACGGACCGTAAAGTATTCTGATGTCGTCCTTTAAGATTCTCCAAAAACCAGAATCAAGATTTAAGATAACGTATGCGGTCCACAAACGATACCTTAGCCACAACGTTCCACGAACGATGCTGTAGTGCGAACGTTCTCCGATCGATACCGTGAGGGTTACGTTCTAGCATCGACATTGTACTTGGAACGTTCCAAGATCGAAACCGTACTTGGAACGTTCAAAGATCGACACTGTAATCGGAACGTTCAAAGATCGACACTGTAATTGGAACGTTCCGAGAACGATACTGTACCTATGCCGTTCCAAGATCATCGACACTGCTCCTTGACCTGAAACTAGTTCGATCCCGTAAGAAACTTGGGTAACTAGATCGATCCCGTCGAGGAACGCAAAAATATCGATCCTGGGACGGTTCGAGATTTTCCAGATGCGATGTCCATAGCGCGTTTCACGCAAGCGTCCGCTGTATATAAATGGGGGGGTGGTGCGGTTGGGTATATTATGTACACGATGGACGAGCCCATTGATTGACACCAACTGCAAGTGCTCGTAGAGTATACACATTCCAGTGCTTTCAGTCCTCTATCCGAGTAACGTGTATTGGTCGTCAGAATAATCTGTTCGAATCCAAGGATGCATACTTTTTGAGCCTGGGGAAGGCACTCTGTGAAGATTCGTTGAACTGAACTAGTACCGCGGAATATGACCAATAGCATGATAGGCATCATTGGGTCTTTTTGTAATTTAACCACATAAGCCGAAATATGGGGAGGGTGCTCATTTTTTTCGGAGTTAAAATAGTCACATTGTAAATAAGGGGAAATGTAGACATAATATAAATGAAGATTATATAGATATGGGAAATGTAGCCAATGTCGTATAATTAAATGAAATGTAGTCACGATCTGGCCCAGCCAGTCAAAACGGAAGCGCCTATTCAACCCCCGCTGGGCACATGTCATCCTGCCTGGGTTCGGTTTGTTGTCGTCGTCTCGCGTTTCGTTTCGTTTATGTACATAACGAACCGCGTGCCACTCCTCAAGGAGGAGGAATTCGGCGTCTTGCCTGCCCGCTCGTCGTGTCGCTCGGCTGTCGTGATATCGTGAAGGTGCAGCACCGGCCCCGTTGGGGTAAGGCCCGAGCGCTTATCGCGCAGAAAGCTACGTTGGCTTTTGAAGAGCGTGCACGGCCTGAAGTGACGATCGACTGACGAATTTCTTCGGGGAGGTGAACAAGATTTTGGAGACCTTGGAGACGTGGACTCGGACCCGGAGGACGATATACCACTGGCATTCCGTGCTTGCTTCCCAAGGACTATATCTGCGAGATGTTGGCAGATACTGTGGGCAAGAGCTACGCGGTGACCGTGGCTGCGGACCACGACATGTGCTCGTTTACGTTCAAGATCCCTGGGAACCGTGGGCTCGTCTCCCTACCTATGCATTTCGTGGAGGCGGTGGTGAGGTAAACCTTATGAATAAATGGATGCTCTGGCGATTATGGTTGCCTTCACAAGGCTTGCTCAACGCTCGAACGAAGAGAAACGAGCACACCTTTAAACAACGAGGTTGAGAGTTTGTTCGTTTTCGTAGAGACACCGGCGCATAGTGCGCTAGGTACGACGACTTATTCAACACGGAAGACGAGATCCTAACTTGCTCTCTTGTTGGGACGAGCGAGTCGCGAAATCCTCCTAAGGGTGGAGTTCCAAGCGGACGAGAGGGAGATGAACTAAGGAAGGTCGCAAGGGAAAACGTCGCTGTCGGGTGATAAGGACAGTGATGGTAAGGATCCGCCTCCCCCGCTACCAGGGTACAAACACCGGTGACAAGGTCACTGTGGGGGTTTAAGCTTTAAGGAGAGGGCGCCGCTGAGGTGCGATCCGGATTGGAGCATGCGGGCACAGGCGGGCGCCCAACCAGGCGGCGTCAAGCGTGCGTCCTAAATATCTTGGCAGAGTGAGATGACCTTTCATTGTCAGGCCCGGAGGGTGGGATCTGGATTCGGGAGCAGATCGGGGCGTCGCCGGCGCAAGCGACGGCCTTGGCTGAGGGAGGGATGGCCACCTTGATGGGGACGCGAGCAGGCGGGTGGCCGGGCTTCTTGAGGGGGTTGTTGGCATGGGGGGAATCGATGAGGGTGACAAGGGAGATGTGTGGAGGCTCGCGGGTGGAGTTGACACATGCCGGCGGGTCCCTCAGAGTCTGGGGGCCCATCCCGGCAGCGATGACCACTTACCTAGGTTGGTACTAACGCATAACGCGTTAAAAATGTGCACCCCCTTTTGGCGTTATAACGCGCGTTAAAACGTGCACTCTGCCCCCCATACTTAAACCCCCCATACTTAAGCCTCCCAGCGGCCAGCGCCCACTGTGACTGTGTGACTCCATTCGACATCTGATCGAGGGGTTGCGAGCTTGAGACGCGTAAATTCGATCGGATATCGAATGGGTTTACACACAATAGGCTTTACGGCTTCATACGGCTTGACTACTCTTCATTTCTACAGTGTAAGACACCACCATCTTAGCTGTTAACTGCCTATCCCATACACATCAAGAGTTCAAGTAATATATAGTAGGCAAAGATGGTGAGACCGACCGCACCCGTGAAAGAGACTGCCACAAAGTTCTTGTGGTGGTTCGTTCGTGTATTCAAAGACGGCAAGGATGGCCCGCTACTAGATCCTGGAGCTAACGGGAATAGCAAGCAACACTGCCGATGCCTATTTTGCGGTAGCACTTTCGCTGCTCAAATTCCTCGCATTGCATCTCATATTTGCGGTGTTAAGGGAGACGGCGTCAGTTTATATACCGGAGTCGCACAACTGACGCAAGAATCCGAGGCCGATAATCAAGTGGAGTCAGACATTATCTTTCAGACCATCAGATATTTCATATTTTGCATATGACGGAAGCCTCTTCGTTGCCTAAGAATGATGAAGTGAATGCTATATGAAGTAATGCCATGATAGCGTAAGTGATATATCATATATGAAGTCTACTATGAAGTGACGCAAATGAGTGTAGACTGTAGAGGATGCCCAGTGTTAAGGTCGAAATAACATGACGTTGTAACGTGCACCCCCTTTTGACGTTAAAACGTACGTTATAACGGGGGTCCGCGTTAGCACCAACCTAGCCACTTACAATCGGTTGCACGGAAGCATACGGCGTCTCATCAGCTTCTCTGGCCACGGTGCGAGGTTGCTGGCCATGCCGGAACTAACAATACGTAGCTGTCGGAAAGGCGACGACCGGCTGGCGAACTATGGGCCACCGGGAGGGCTTGGGACACACATGCAACGCTGTGGGGATGGGACCCCAAGTAGGAACCATGCGGCACGACGATTATTGTAGGGCAAGTGTGGAGCGCATTGATCAAGTTCGCAGCCGCCTCACAAGGCATTCATTGCAAGGGCTTCAGTCACATTTAGTTGGTGCTGGGGGTCTTAGAAAGCTGCATGCGCAAGTCGGTGGCGGCGACGCAGGTTCGGATGAGGGCGGCCCAATTTATCACTCTCAACCCCTTGGGACAACCCTTGGGGATTCCGGCCGTTGCATGGGTGGGCAAGCTCTCTTGTCACCAGGCTCTAGGGCGGGTAGGGGGCAGCGGGGTGGTCACGAATGTGGGCTTGTTGGTGAAGACATGGCTCGAGTGGCGGAGGTGAGCCGGCTTCAAAGACACAACAACAATGCCCCGGCAGAGCAGTCGCAGAGGGGCTCAAGTGGTCCCGTGAGGCTCAGGGGGCATAGGGGTGGTCTTGCGCATAGGGTTTGGTGGTGGAGATATGGCTCGTGCAGCACAGGGGGCAGGGATGAATCGGCTTCACGCACAAGGCAGCAGTGCCCCGGTGGTGCGGATGCAAAGGGGCTCCAGTGGCTCATTGGGGCTTATAGGGGGTCCCATTCTCCACTAGTAAGATCCGGAGAATCCGGATAAGTGTCCCCAAGTGTGTGCTAAATCCTTTGATCCCCGGCGTGGGTACATACTACATAGTGCAGCCGGTCTTCTGTGGCTACGGTGTGCCAAAGGAGTCGGTCCAAGGATAAGCAGACACACATGTATTTGTAAGCATGAGCGCCATGCTCACTACCATAAGTTTACCTCTACAGTTATGCTTCACGCCGATGGTGCATGATCTCTGCGATTTCTAGCGATACACACAATACTTGCAAAGATATTGGTGCCTTTGGGATCCGGCTTGCATAAACAATTATGCGACATCAATGGACATGGCATGCCTCTCTGACACCACCACCCATCACCATCCTCCGCGCAAATTTTCCACGAGCGTCACAATGGTATTGACCACGGAGAGACCAACCTCGTGCATAGAAATGCTTGACATGATCAAGCTCGACCTCGGAGGGAAATAGAAGATCTATGACGACCGATCGACCCACAGTTAGGCGTGGGCAGTGAAATACAGGGCTCTTTGCTGTCTCACGGGAACGAGCGCTCGCTTAACAATTGTCAGCATTTTGCCAAGTTCACAACTTTCCGAGCGTCAACGAAGTCAACAGGTCTACCTTTTTTTTCACATTCGTGACATGATTCATTCTCCTGGAGCCTCATATTGTGCCCATTGCAAGTATTTTTCTAGTTTGATAGTATACGTCTTGTGGAGCCTTATTTCATACTTGATGAGGGAACGCATGAATCCGTCATTTGGCCATATAACAGGTCTTGCTCGATAAACTTTCCGGAAGGCCTTGAACAGCGACATCTTCCTTCGAGACACCAAGTATGCCAATACTATTACATGCCCCAACCAACCCATTTGTATGTATACGCAACCGATGCTTATAGTTTGCACCACGCAACAGATGCTAGAAACAGGAAGATGCTCTCAGAGGTATGTGAGGACTGGTTGAAAGCACAAAACAAGGACAAACCACAAAGACTGGATTTCTGATCAAGGGTGCTCACCTATTGTGGGACTCCGTGAGATGCCAGCAGAGCAGTTCACCAAGACCTTGAAGTCCTTCTCTCGGTCAATGAAATTATTAGCCGACTTGAAATGTGCGGCCAGCGCATCAGACTGACTAGCATCATCGTCTACATCGATATTAAAGTATGTAATGTCGGGCAACTCCGTGCCATCATCCGAGTAGTTGCAACGGATCACCCCTGTGATGCCGAGTTCCCGCAGCTTCTCCAAGTTATCTGCTCCGCGAAAGTTGGAGAGGTACAACTTCTCTGGGATGATTTCACTGATGGAGTTACGTTCAGCTTGTGACCCACAATCGGGGTAAAAGGGAGGCGCCTTGGTGGGCTTTAAAGTCCCAGAAGCATCTCGTAGGTCTTCCTCGTCCTGGCACACTCTCCAACCACAGTCACGCGAGTCTCACAGGCGACTTGGTTTTGTTAAGGCATACAGGAGGCGCTTGTCTCTCTTGCACATTAACAAAAGCATCCCCCAAGGTTCATGCGTTCAAAGAGGTCAGCATTCTATGCAGAAACCACATGCCTCGGAGCTTAAAGTTGATCAGCATCCATCGGATGTTGAGGGTGATCCATGATAATGGCAGTCCATAATCGATGAGCGGTCGAGGGACAACAAGCTTATAAACAAGTGAGATTTGAGCATCGCAAGCACTGATTTTAAATGCTCCCCTCTCTTGTCTCTAGGGATGCTTCACTCACCAATTCTTCAATGTAAGTAGCTTCTTGGATCGAAACAAGTGCAGGCGCTTGGAATGCATGTTGCTGTGACGTTTTGCCCTTCATCAGGTCCAGCTTCTTTCGAGAGTTTGCCTTCACTTGTTGAAGAGTCTTCATTGAGTTGAAGAACTTAGTAAACTCGTTGTAACTAAGGCTGCGAGCAGGTGTCAATGCGTCAAATATGCAGAACAGGAGTTTGAATCTTGAATATGACGTCAGAGACCTCGACTATGCAGGTAGGGGCAAATGCGCAGCAGTGCCGAGTGCCATTCATTAGGTTTTGTAGGATGCAAGTTTATCGGTGCATGAGGCCGGGACACCTCGCCGTCTTGGACCCTCCACCAATACCCTCATAAGCATATCGTAGCGTCTAGATGCAACACCTCGCCGCATAATACTACTGCCCTCATCAGTGTATTAAAACGCGAGGGGGCTGTAAAAGCAGTTTTCTGCCTTAGGGCCCCACATCACCACCCTCATAAGCATATGGAGGCAAAAATCACAACTGGAAATCCACTTCACTGCCTTGGATCCTACCAGCACCTCCTGAACAAGAGAAAAAATGTGGAAAGCCGGAACTTTAGCTCGGCGTCATGGGCCCACCCCCACAGCCAACGCAACCACCACATACAGGCCTATGAAGGAGGTGAGCCCTATTAGTCATTTCGAAAAAAACAGCTTGAAGCGTGCTGGTTGCTAAGCAAGCTGAATTCACCTCCCATCGCGGTTAAGGTCCACTTTTTGAAGGATTAGGGCAACCACAACTTCCAGCTCCTCTTCACTCATCTGTGACACTTCGAGGACCTCCGCACTTCAAGTCAACCATTGTATCTTAAAAGAATCGTGTATGCAAGGGAGGGACTTTGTCATAAGAGTTTTGAGAACAGTGTTACAATTCCTCAAGGGAAGTCTTCGGTAAGAAGAGCTTAGGTTTTTGTGGTGGAGCGCTCCCGACAATATACCAAATTAGCGTTTAGGGTTCTTCCGCTTGTAACAATACAAAGACCTCCACATCAGCAAATCTGCTTCCATACTCACGAAGTTTTCCCCGTGATTTTCGTCGACTTTCATTCAGAGTTTAGTTGCAAAAGTTGCTAATTGCAAAATTCCCTAAGACCGAGCTGATGTGCTGCTCGCCTTCGAAGTAACATTCGCTCTCAAAATATCGAAGCACAGGTGAAGTTGTTTTTGTTCTTACATTCTCTGTCAACTTCATTTCGGTGAGTAAACTCTTGAGCTCCTTGGTGTCGATAGCGCCACTGTCAACGAAATCAAGTTTGAGATGAAAGTTGTATTCAAAGTGGAGGAGTAAATCGGAACCCGCTTGCCCTATAACTTCATACGGAGCTACAGCAGCCACAGTATTCTGAAAAACTTAGTTCAACTGCTTTAGAAATATCCGGATTCCGTTACGTTAGATGCTACGACGCCGACTACGTTGCGGAACTTACGTTTGAATGACCAATAATCCCCTGCATGATGCGCGCTGACCACAGTGCAGTCGTCACTTGTACTTTCCGCGCATGAATCTTATTGTTGCAGTAGACATTTTACGTTTGAAGGATGGTGATAGATACAATAACGCACCTTTTATCGATATCATACTTACGAAAACAGTCTGGCAAGAGCCCCACGCAAACCTTGGACGGAGTGAGAAGTGGCGGAAACCAAGGTACACCAGCATGAAATTTCCTTTAGGGGAGCGCAGAAGTACTGAGATTCGTGGCGAGCATGCGAAGAGGATGTTGGGACAAGTTGGGTCTCCAGTGTCACAGCTGGCTGGAAGTACCTGCAGCCATTCTGGATATTTCTTCATTAGCCAAGATAAGCTTGTCAAGATCGATGCCATCCATAAAGAAGGTGTGCAAATTGTTCGAGTGTAAGTGTTCCTGTTAACAGCACTATCGAAAAATAAGCTACCACTGTAACGAACTGAGAAACATCTATCCTTGCTTGGTGTTTAAATATGAAACGTCTTACACTTGAAAAAAGCTATCGCCGTTGATCCGCGTTGCCACTGCTATCCTCAAACATGCATTTCTAAGTCAGCAATCCCTGTGCTTCGCGCACTTCATTTAGTTTTGAGGTAAAATATCCATATCAAAAGAAAAGAAGAAAAGAAAATGCTTTTGATACAGACGAGAGGGTGCGGGTGTTGAATTCCAATATATCCATATCGAATAAGAATATGCGAAACCTCTGCTCTTTACGTTTTATTAGGACCGAAGCAAATTACCTTACCTTACCTTACCTTACAGTTACTTAAACAAGCAAACCGCGAATAGCAGAGCGGGATGATGACACTGTGACGACACTGTGTCAGCGTCATCTGTCAGTCATGAACTCGTGATCGAACTGATTTCTATATAAACCGAGTTTACAATTTTTAAAAACTGTGTTTGACCTTTCGCTTTGTAGTCTTAAGTATGAAGGCGCGTTGCGTTGGACCCTCCCGTCTCCTCTCCTGTATCAATACGGAAAAGTTTTTTAAGACTGCGCCCACTGGAGGGGCTCCGCCCCCACACCCCCGTTAGTACATTTTTTTAATAAACTGAACCCAGGGGGGCTCACCCCACACCCCCCGTAACTACACTTTTTTCTGGACTGCGCCCAGTGGGGCTCCGCCCCACCCCCCCCTTACCAAGCTGAACCTTTTCTTTTAAGCGCGCTCTCTGGGGGCCCACAACCGCCCCCCTGGGGTTCAAACCTTTTTGAAAATACTGCGCCCAGTGGGGCGCCCCACACACAAACTCGTTACTTTCGCTTTTTTTGTTCATACATATCTTACATATGCACCTACTTTCGGTAGTCGTCTAGGATCACGGCGTGCCATGACGATTTCTATCACATATGTTAGAGAGTCGTATATCGCGGAATGCGGTGATTCGATATCACATAATTTCGGGAGGCTTCTTGCACGGCGTGCCATGAATTCCTAGCACATATTTTCGAGAGTCGTATGTTGCGGTATGCGGTGAATTGTTATCACATGTTTTCGGGAGTCGTCTAGCACGGCGTGCCATGATTTCCTAACGCATTTTTTCGAGAGCCGTATACTGCGGGATGCGGTGAATTGTTATTACATATTATCGGTAGTCGTCTAGCACGGCGTGGTACGAATCCCTAGCACATATTTTCGAGAGTCGTACATTGCGTAATGAATAACAAAACTTTGCACGAAAATGGGGCAAGGTGCTGGAATCTGTATAGGCAGCCCTGACTGGGAGTCCCGGTGCAGGCCCCTATGACAGACCCCTAGGCCAACACTGGACTGCTGACTGATCTCTAGGCTCGTGCTGTGACACACGCTGTGTCACAGGTAGGCTAGACTCCGTTACCGTTGCGAGACCGTTCGGGGTATATCTAGCTTAGGGTTTATATTATCATGGAAGTTTATCCAGACACAGTTCGAGACCCTCTGATATCTAGTGAACTAGGATATTCCGGTAGGTTATGGGCCCACCACGCCCACCTTCCGCACGCGAAAGACTCCCGTAATGCCACAGGAACGCAACGCTTGATGATGGCCACCAGAGCACGTCGTCCATCTCGGTCAGCAGACGCGTCCGTCCCCGTAAGCCATACGTGAGCGTTGTGTTTCTCGATGACCAGCTGGAGCACGTCGTAGAGCAAGCCGTTGACCCTGCTCACCACCAGAGCCATAGGCTCGTCCAGAACGAACGAGGCCAGCTCCAGTCCAGCGGACGCGAATCATGCGTCGGAGCCCGCAGCCCACACACCTCCCTCTGGTGGTGCCGTTGGGGATTGGTCTGGCGGTGCTCACCGCACCTCTGGTTGCGGCAAGCCTCCGTGGGGCTTCCCCGCCCAGCCGGGTACGTGGGGGATGCCCTTTCTTCTTTCCTTCATTCTCTTGATTTCCGTCATGGGAGTGGGAGCTGCCACCTTCACGGTGGCCAACGAGACCGACCTTCTGCAGGTGTCAGGTGAGGCGGCACCGCTTGATCCGGTGCCGTGTGCTATTCCGCCTCGTCTCCACCGGCGGGAGCAGAGGCGGCAGGGCCTCTATGCGGCTCCGGTGCCGTGGCATCCCGGGCCGCCGCCGCCTGCGGTGTTATTTGAGGACGGTCCTCCGCTGTCGCCGGCATCGTCTTCAGATGACGAGGCACCACCGTCGGGCAGCACTTGGCAGCACCCCGGTGCGGTGCAGCCTCCCGTGATCGACGAATCAACAACACCGAATCCGTCAAATTCTCTGGCGAATGATTTTTCAGTGATCGACACCTTACACTTTGGCCGCCCCGTGTTGCTCCGCCGTGCTACTGCGGGCTACTACGGTGATCGATGTGGTGAGCCGAGAATCCCCATCAGCGCCCTCAGCATCTTCCAACACTTGAAGGTTGCGTGTACGGATTTCCTCGATCAACGCATCCAACTCCATATCTCGGTCACGCATAGGTACTTGCTCTCCAGTAGGGTTTGCCGGGGGAACGTACGGACCTTGACCTTTCTCAGCTGCGGTTTCAAGCGTTGCCCAATCCACGACCGCTCGGGCACGCCACTGGGTCAGAATCTTTTCTTCCGCGAATTCACGTTGAGTCCAAAGGTCACATTCTCGACATACGCAAGGCGTGCCCGCATAATGAAAGGTGCATCAGGCCGGGAGGCAGCTTGGCACCAATCACAAAAAGCGTCCCAGCCGGTGGCCGGAGCCTTTGGATTTTGTGCTTCGACGGCGTCGTCGGTATCCATGCAAGCCGTCCATTCGGCAATATCCCAAGGTTGGATTAACGCGAGCATATATGCGCTGTATTTCTCGGCCTTCTTCGTCCAGGTCTTGTACCCAATAATACGTGGTCCAGGACAGTGTCGACATCGGTTTCGGTTCCATCCCGACACCGATGTCGGTTTCATGATCTCAATAGACGTGATCGAAACCGGCCGGGACAGTGTCTCTTGATCACCGGTCCTTGACCGAAACTGATGGTGTCTACCCTACGTCGACACCGTTGGAAATCGTAACTGTCGGCGAAAATCGGTCGCCGACACCGGTCGGAAACCGATATCGACGATAGATTTACTCTACCGATCTCGAAACCGTTGGCATAAAGTGACTATCGACACGTAGTCAACTTGACGCCGGCAGGATGTTGTCGCCGTGTCACGTTATCGGTTCCAGGCCCGAGACGGATCCCGGCCTGTCGCCCCACGTCACCCGAAAACCAGTAAAATCGAGACTCCGAGAGTATAGAAAATATTAGCTGTAACTATTCCATACGATAGTGTATCGTATGGAATAATTCCAGCTATGCTCTGGCTTTCTCTTTGAGTGAATTTCAGCATCGTTTTGGCAAACGTATCTAGATATTTCACGCACCAGTGCCGCAGCTTTCGCCACGCCTCTCTTTTTTTCAAAACCGCCAGGGCGATATTTTGAATACTTTGACAGCTAGCAACGAAGGTGCCAGGTCGTCGACCAACTATTACTTTGGTCCGTCCAAACGGTGAGTCATAGTATCTAGCGCGCGCTGCTTGCAGCCGTGGTGTGCTCTTTCCCTTTACTTGCTTGAAGTATCCATAATGAGCTCGCCGGGGGCCAAAATGGCTGTTTTTGGGGGCCTGAGCAGGCCATTTTGCGTGCGCGGGGCTATAGGATTTCAGTTAGGTATCCGAATCGCGCGTTCGAAGTTCGTGGGACCTTTCAAGGACCATCACGAACTACTTAGTGGAAGAAATGATGAGAAATTTTAATTTGGGTGCTCGCCGGGGGCCCAAATGGTTGTTTCTGGGGCCTACGCAGGCCATTTTGCGTGCCTCGGTCACAATCGCATAAAGAATTAATGATAGCACATGCATGTACAACCCACACTTGTTTGTTGCATACATATGGGATTTCCCATTACAATTGCATCCACAATGTACCATTATTATTATTAAGAGACAGCCCCCCACCTTATTATGGGGGGAAAATCTGTCCCTTCATGATATTCTATATGAAAGATATAATAAATACAGCACAAGCGCCTCTGCCTTATCTACCTAGGCCGCCCAAATGGTGGCATTAAACCATTGCAAAAATCAGCAAAGGACATGTTCAGCTGGGCAGTTCCTTGGTTGCCCCCCATGGCAGCCCGCAACATTTGGGCTTCCTGCCATGACATTGTGATGGTTGGCTGGGACACTTGCGGTTGGGGCTGTAACCCCCATGGCATGAAGGGCTGGTTGGCAAACTGGGGTGCTATCTGTGCCGTCAGTTGCAACGGCTGAGACGGCGTGTACAACACCTGCGAGCCGTTCGCAATCCCTTCCTGTGCCCGCAGAGGTATCTGGTGGCTTGACGCCTGCATCCCAACACCACCACCCCCACCAGCCACGGCAGACGCCTGTACATCCATCGCCACAGATTCGGCGGGGCCCATGGACACCGGTGGCGTGTTTGTCTTTGTTGGGGAGGCAGGTGGTGGCGGGGTTGCTTGCGTCACCGCTTGCAGCTTCCGCTTCAGTTCGGCAATCTCCAACTGAGCCTTCAAGTCTGCAACCTCCTGCTGCAACCGCTGACTCGCCGCCGGTGCCACCTCCCCCCTAGCCGGCTGACCAGTTCCCGCCTGTGACACCAGTTCCATCAGGCCTGCCGCCCCCTCCTCCCTGCCGACGCTCACCCCGTCCACCGACCTGGTTTCCTCCGATGGCGTGCCTTGCCACAGATTCAGGGGCTCCAACGGAGAAAACATATCCTCCTCCCACCCTGCCTCCTCCGTAGCAGTAGCAATGGGTGTTGGCAAGGTCTCTTGCGACCCCACCGGAACCGCACGGGGACCAACCTGCCTCTTGGATCTGGTTCTCGTGGTAGTTGCTGCTGCCTCATCCGCACTCCTCTTCGTCCCTGCCACCTTCCCTGCCTTGGCCTTCTTCCCTGCCTTCTGAGCAGCAGCAGCAGCTGCTGCCTCCTTCGCTGCCTTCTCAGCAGCAGCTGCTGTTGCCTTCTGAGCAGCCGCCGCTGCTGCCTTTGCCTCCGCCGCTGCTGCCTTTGCCTTCGCCTGCTCTGCCTTCTTCGCTGCAACCTTGGCTGCCTCCGCTGCTGCTTTCTTGCTCGCTGCAGCCTTCTTTGTGGCTGCCTCCTTCGCCGCCGCCGCCTGCTGCCTCGCCACCTCCTCCCGCTTTCTGGCCGCCTTCTTGGCCTCCGCCGCTGCACCCGTTTTCGGGACAGCATCCGCTGGCCCCCCATACACCGGCTTCAGCTCACCAGCCAGAAAGTCTTCTTCTTTCTTCCAGTGGTGATTGAAGCTGGCGACCTGCTCAAAAGTGCCCGCCTTGTGCGCCTCCTGAAAGCACTTGCAGGCTTCCAGCAGAAGATCAGCAGCCTCCTTCCTTGCCTCCTCCTCGATCATAATTTGCACCCTTTTCCCGCCTTTAGCCGTGAGGCTGCTCACTCGGAACAGCACCAAACGACGCTTTCCTGACTCCGCCCCCTCCAGACTCCACGGCCCATACACCCAGCAACCCACCCCGTTCTGCGGTTTCCCAGGTTTCACCGCGGGGCCCGCAATCCAGCACTTGCTCGGGTGCTTCTCGTGCGTCACCACCCTCCCAAACGCCATATCCCCCCGAAGACTATTCCGCAGGCTCACCTTCTCGTGGAGGGTCCAGGCGATCGTGGGAGAATTACAATTTATCGCCACGCAGTAGTTCATCTCCTCATACAAAGCTCTAAAATAATATTTTGTCATCGGCGGATTAGGCAGCAGCTGTCGTGAGTCCAAGGCCTGTATCCGCGAGAGCGGACCGGACAAGGCCCGTACCGGAAACGTCACGTTCTCCGGCGGGTTCGCTCCCACCAAGTCGATGTAAAAGTGTACGGACCAGCGCGGCCACCCCGTGTGCTTGAACTCCGCCCCGCAATGCACCAACCTCCCATGAAACACCACCACACTCCTCGCATTCAAGAAGAGTGTTACCCCCGCCAACCCCCTGCCCTCATGGGATTCCCCCACCTTCACCTTGTGCGACCCAGGGTACACCACAAACTGATACTCCTCCGTGTACACCGTGAGCACTCCGTACTCCCCCTCGTCGTAGTGCCTCCCTTGCCGCTCCGCTCCGCCGTGCGTCATAAGGCATGTCCGTGCCATAATTCCAGAGCGCATTTCTAGGTCCCTGCTATCCACCTCCCCCAGCTTTCCCAGCACATCCCCCCCCAACGCCTCCAACCGATTCATCAACCCTGTCTTCTCCTCCACGTCGACAATGAACCGGTGATCGTCCGGTGTCGAGTGAACCTTCACCCCTTTCTCGTTGCACTCCATGAAGTTCTGCCGCACTTTGTTCGTCTGGTACCCTTTGTGAAACTCCTTGTGCAGGCTGTCCAGGTCCGCTTCATCTTGCATATAAGCGACGAAATAGCCGGCTCTTTCCAGCTGCGCTTGCCAATCAGGAGGGTACAGCAGGGAAGGCTGTACCCTCGAAGCAGGATCCTCCTCCCCAGGCTCCTCTGCAGGTCCTGCCTTCATCGCCTCCCCTGCTGGCACCTGTGCAGCCTCCCCTCCTGCTGCCGCATGCGCCTCCCCTGCTGCCTGCTGTGATGGCTTCTGTGCAGCCTCCCCTCCTGCTGCCGCATTCGCCTCCCCTGCTGCCTGCACAGGTGCTGGCTCCTGTGCAGCCTCCCCTCCTGCTGCCGCGATCGCCTCCCCTGCTGCCTGCTGTGCTGGCACCTGTGCAGCCTCCCCTCCTGCTGCCGCATGCGCCTCCCCTGCTGCCTGCACAGGTGCTGGCACCTGTGCAGCCTCCCCTCCTGCTGCCCAGGGAAGAAGGCTTACCGTGAGAGGCCGGCCCGGGGCCGTTTGAAGTCAGCCCGGGCCGGTTGCGGGCCGCTCGATTGTTGGATGCGGGCCGTCTCTCAATCAAGGGTCCCGATTATGAAAATTTTCGTGAAAATTGTGCGATTTTATGATCTTGCCATACTTAAAATTAAAATTTTGCGCCGAAGCGAAGATTGGCCGGGCTGGCCGAAAGTGGGCCAGTAAAAAATCAAAATGCGGGCCGCTTCGAAAAAAGAAAGCCTTCTTCTCTGCTGCTGCCGCATGCTCCCCTGCTGCCTGCTGTGCTGGCTTTTGTGCAGCCTCCCCTCCTGCTGCCGCATTCGCCTCCCCTGCTGCCTGCTCTGCTGCCTCCTGTGCTTCCTCCTCTGACGCCTCCCCTTCTCCTATCGTCATGAAAAGCATAGGCATGGGGACCGCTCCTGCCATCACCAACCACAATGAGTTCGGTTGGCCCAGTATCCCGGGTACGTAGAGCTTGAGGCATGCATAGGCGACAACCGTATCGACCGTTTGGCGGCTTTCTACAAGTGAAGGTGTGTCGGTCATGACGATTCGAATAAGCCGACACTCGAGCCCAGCGAACATCGAACGGAGTGCTGTTGATATCCGGCGGCGGCGCATCCGGCGGCGGAGCGTTCTGATAGCACGGAGAACATATTACCTCGGGTTCCCGATCCAGCGGTAAGGGGGAATCGTAGAGTGCGAGCCGAGGTGCGGCTCTCTCTATGAACTTCTTGATGCGCCCATGTGGGCAAATGTGCTTGCACTATAGTGTCGAGCACTTTTCCCGCTCTGGAGGCGAGCTCTGGATCCTCGGCTATCTTCTCCAAAATAATGCCGGCAATAGCGCCAGGGAAGAAATCTTCCGTTGAGCTGGTACGGCCCCAAATCAAAAATCATTTCGGCCCGTTTTCGGCCCGCCCGGTCCGAACTACAAAATGCCCGCCGCAGGCGCGAAAATTTTAATCTTAAGTATGGGCGACATCCGATCCAACTCGTCGCTCCTACCATGTGAATTGTAGTCTCATCGGTATACTCCAAACACTCATCTAGTACTCTGTCGGGCAGCGTACGCAGTGCTTCGAGTACCAGTGGATCGCGGTCGTCCAAAATTCGTGTTCTCGGCATGGACGTCTCAGTAACATCGACATTCCCTTGATGCACGACGTTCGTTGTCCGCGGCAAATCGAAATCGTTGTATGCCGGATGCCCCATGTGAATGAAGGCCTTTAACCACATAAATACGACTTCCGGACGCAGTTCTTTGTACGCCGGGGCTAACTTCAGGCGTGCCGCTGCCCATTGCCCAACCTTGCCGACAAACACGAATGATAATACCCGATCCAAGTCAAGCCGAGGCAGGCTGTTAGCGCAAAGCATTTGTGCACCATCATGTTGCATGGCGATAACGTGTCCACGAATGGCCGCGAGCGCGCGGATGTGTGGTCGAAGCCACTAGGTACAGTGAGCTTGACCACGTTCATGAAAGGAACCACGCGTTGCAACACCATTTTCTCAAAGAGATGTAAAGAAGGCAGTCCACTATAGCCATCGTACGTGCACGGGGCCCGCGACGGATGACCGTAATCATGTCCGGCGGCGATGGAAAGTGCTGGCTTTCTGTCGGTATCCAACTTCTCGACGACATTGAGGCATGGCAAGCACAATGTGGTCATCTCGACGCCTATCGCATTCTCATTAGCTTTGACATACACCAAGTCCGGATGAAGATAAAACACACGCCCTTCGTGGCGTGACTCGTACCGAGAGTAACATGAACGATACCCTCCAAACGCAAAGTAAGCGTCACGCTCAACCCGTGTAAGCTCGACGCACGAGTCATGCAACTCGCTCAAAGGGAGATCTTGGCGGTATTCACGATCGACATCACGGATGCCACACGATGCACACGAAGCCAAAGTCCGCTTATTAGACGTACTGGTCCACATACGCACTCACACATCGCTGCAAAATATCGTCCGTCACCACCGCGGCGTCAATCTCTTTCACATAACTTTCCCGTACATCCGGATCGGAAATGTCTTCATGTCGGCGGTATCGTGCGATGCCAGTGCTCTCCCATAAGGCAGCGACCGCGATGTTTGGCCATTGCTCGAATCCCGCCAAGTCTTGCGGGGTTGGGAAGGCTGAAGCTTTTGGGAGGGTTTCGTTTACGCGCATTCGCCGTTCTAACTCGTCTCGCCTTTCATCTTGACGTTTCTGCTGCGCTCCTGCGGCCTCGCCTTCCTTCACCCCGGTGAGATGAAATGATGCGGTGAGATGAAATAATGCGGTGACATGTAATAATGCGGTGAGATGTAATAATGCGGTGAGATGTGATCATGCGGTGAGATGTAATAATGCCGTGAGATGTGATCATGCGGCGAGGTGAGATAATGCGGCGAGATGTGATCATCGGGTTGGGAGCGTCGGTCTCGTTCACCTTGAGCTCGGCTTTCCTGCACCCCGGGTTGGGAGCGTCGGGCTCGTTGGCCTTGAGCCTCGGCTTCCTTCGCCCCGGGTTGGGAGCGTCGGGCTCGTTTGCCTTGAGTCTCGCATTCCGTCACCCCGGGTTGGGAGCGTCGGGCTCGTTGGCGACGAGCGTTGGAGCTCCGCCGCAAGGTTCTCGGGGTATAAATCGATGGTGAGGATGAAGTAAGGGAGCTACGACGCTTTCCAGCCAGCCCTCGGCCTTTCATACGCAAGTGTCGCTCAGTCGACAACTGTTCACCGCGCCTCAAGATGCGCTCTGAGATGGTGGATCTGGCGGCGGCGATGTTAACGAAGGTATAGCTGAGAGGTTCGTCTTTAGAAATGAATGTGGCGTTGAGCAGCATATAGACCCCGCAATCGATGGTGTTATGTTGCTGAGGGGCGTCAACAGCGGTCTGCCTACACCAAGTGACACCCGAGAGGCGTGCAGAATTGTGTGCGGCGAATTCCTCACGCATAAATGTTTCTAGATTGATGAAGCAAATATCCTCGGGATGGTGCACGTCGCACATGGAATCGTACTTGGTGATGCAGCTCCGTGGAACGTCAACCACGAATAATGACCAATGCCCCGGGTCCCCAGGATGGTGGATAGGCACCATGAAGATATCGCAACACGTTATGTCATACCCCAATGCGCGCTCGGTATTCCAACTGCGCACATTGCGGCTGTACACGGGGGCGGCTTGTGGGTCTATGGTCATGGGCTCCTGAGAACCAGGTGCTGTAATGTCCACGAACGTGTCTCCCACTAGTTGCACCGCGTGCGTCCGATGGTCGGGGTTGAATACTTCCGTTAACTTCGTATAAAACCTAGCCGAGAAATAGTGGATACGTGGGGCCTAGCCAGATGATTGTCGTTGCTTCTCGACGTGACGTAGGTACGCTAGATACAAATCCACAATTTCGTCATTTAGCATTCGCCCGGGGAGTAAACGGTCCATCGGGCTTGGTGCATGCGCAGGCGACGAGATGCAAGGAACCGTACTCGGAGATGGTATCGGCGGTGGGGTAGGCGTAGGATTATCCGTCGTGGTTAAACGCGCAGATCGAGTGGTATCACACCCACCCCTGAAAGCTTGGAATAAAGTAAGCGGTCGTAGAGGACTTAGTGGCTCAACCCGAGCGGAAGTCTTGGACAAGGGTTCGGAACGTGGGGTGGTCGTTTGCAATCCAGACGAATTAGAAGAACGTCGAATAGGAGTCGAAGACTTTCGGCGCGAACGTGGAGCACTCGCTGCACTGCCTCGGGCTGCGTGACGCGCCGCTGCCCGGCCAGGCACACCAGATGCGTGGTGCCTGAGGGTAGCGCGCAGCGTGTGCACCGCATCCAGGCGCGTCGGGCTCTCCTAGGGAGACATGCCACCCCACGCTATCGATACGGTGTGATACACTACGCCTCTGCTAATTTACACACCAGATTCGTATTCTACGCGGAAAAACACTTTCCCATCAATACTCCACCTTCCGAAATCGAGAACTCGATCCCTTGCCTGCTCCGCGCGTGAAGCCCGTAACAGTCGTTGAGACATACTTTAGGGAGACATGCCACGCCCCACTATCAATACGGTGTGATACACTACGCCTCTGCTAATTTACACATCAGATTCGTATTCTACGCGAAAAAACACTTTAGCAACAATGCCCCACCTTCCGAAATCGAGAACTCGATCACTTGCCTGCTCTACGCGTGAAGCCCGTAACAGTCGTTGGGACATAGGGAGACATGCTCACAAAGTCCCTCGTCGACGGTCTAAAAGTTTGTCCCGTGCAAAATAATTATCGCATGCACATGTCCCCCAACGATGCATCGGTCATTCGAAACCTCCCTCCCTCCAATCAACGGCTTACCCTCTGTCAGACCAAGAGCACAGGCCCCCACTAGAAATCTGTTTTCACCGTTTGAGATGGTGCTTATTCCCTGACAAATCTGCCTGCTCCACCCTAATTCTTCCTACGTAACAGTACAGGGTGGTGTGCTGAATATGAC
This sequence comes from Cymbomonas tetramitiformis, assembly GCA_001247695.2. Classification (NCBI taxonomy): domain Eukaryota; kingdom Viridiplantae; phylum Chlorophyta; class Pyramimonadophyceae; order Pyramimonadales; family Pyramimonadaceae; genus Cymbomonas; species Cymbomonas tetramitiformis. The sequence continues at coordinate 15,141 of LGRX02009639.1, read as the reverse complement.
ACTCTGTGTGTCACGATCCTATAGCTGTACTAGTACTCTGTATAGTACGGGTGTCACAAGTTTAGGGTTTCCGGCTTAAGCCGAGCTTTGGTTATAATATATTCACTTCGACTGTTTACCAAGAGTGCAAGCATTCTGACCGTAACCCGATATATAGCTGAAACTATATATCCAACACCCACCGCCCCGCAGAGCGCCAAAATGCATGCAATGAAAAGCAAATTAAGGAATGCCTAAATATATTTCACTTCGGGGGGGCTAAATCATATAATTATTTTCGATTCCTGACGTGCCGCGTGGCAGGACAGAGATCATAATTGCACCTGTGGAAAACCTACGTAAGTTATTTGAATATGCATTGTGAAATGCTTTTAAGTGAATTTCCATGGGCTCCGCGCGTCGATGATTCAAATATCGGCCATACAGGCACGACCCAGTATGACATGATCGATTAAAAACCTGATTCCGGGGGGGTGTCTAACGCCATGTCGCTCGTAGGATACCATGCAAGGTCAAGAGCAGTCCCTACCACAAAAGTTACTCAATAGCACATAAATGAAGAATCCGACTAATCTAAATCTACACCAACCGCCATGACAACCAATCCTATCCCATTGATCAAGACTAGCTGCGAGGTTGGCAATAGTAGGTGACATAAAAGATGACGTCGCAGCATTAATGGATAATCCCGTCGGGACCGTCGGGAATTTCCCGAGAACAAGAGAATTCCCGATGGGAATGCCATACTTACGAGTCGAACAGAAAATTTTCGCGTTCCCGTCACCATAAAGTGAGACTGCCGGGAATTTTGCGTGTTCCCGTCGACATCAAATTGTTGATTAAAAAATGCATGAATTGAAATTTATTTCGGCACTATAGATATGAGCAGACTGTAGGGTACCCTCGGGGAAAAGTATACACAACGTTGTATACATATAACCAAATCCAAAACGAGAATAAATTCCCTTGCTTGTCCATCTCTCCGCCGCAGATAACACGTGACTGCATTGTCATCATGATGCTAATCTTAGGAGAAGGAGATCAATAGGACATGCCGGGGGTGCACCTTGTTAAAAACTTCACCATGACCAATGAAAATTATCAACGATCAAGTGGGGAAAGAGTATGAAACAGGAGAGGGCTGGCAGGGATATCATGGAGAGCACTATACCCACACACGATGATAAGCCACTGCTAATATGGTCAAGGTAAACTCGCAGTTCCAGGAGATGTGCGGGGCTGCCGGACAAACGAATTATGTAGGCTGTGAGTTGGATGCTGGAGACCCTGGAGCACTTGACGGGAGAAAGAGAAGGCGTAGCGAGGAAGATAGAGAAATAATGGTAAGGACGGAATTACTATGAATTTATCTCCAACTGCCAATACGATGAGTCCGCAAATCAAACCCACTACCGCTGCCCCCGGATCATCGCAACACCTGGTGCGAGGAAAAAGCTATCACATTTCAAGGCGATGCAGGACAATCAGTTGGACAGTCTGCCCACCATGATCTACAAATTCAGAAATTTGTTCACAATGGTATTTAGGTGGGCAGCCTGAGGCCTTCGACCGTGCCAGAAAGGGTCCATTCGCACGCGTGCGGCGAGGAAGCAATCATGCACACACTAAAACAATCCAAAACTTGCTTCATGGTCATCCTCAGTTGACAGATGTCTGGATTCAAAGCTCAACCCGAAAGGGAACTTAAGCAGCACTCCGAAAGACACAATTCAGCCGTCCTCATCTTCACACATACATAACGAATTTACTCGTTATGCTTTGACTTTCTTGAGTGTCACCTTTTCCCGCGTCGCAGTGCTGCTACTTTAATTGAGTCTAGATTTTCAAGAGAACTTCCAAAACACTGTTTTTTACTTCTTTGGAAGAACTGCATCCAACACTGCTTGAATCATATTAGCAATCCCCTGGGCTATTCTGGCCAACACAACACCGATCGTGGAAGCAGCAGCTGCTAATACGTTGCCGAAAGCCTCGAGCATGGCCCACAAAGCGCGCCCTAAGGGTTGAACTACGTTTTCAGCGAACAACGATACTGCATTGCTTACCACCCTCGCCAAAGGCAGCACTATGTAGTCATAGAACGCCGTGCATACCGCGGCGATGCCGAGGTAAACCGGACGCAAAACGTACTGGTAGACGAAGGTCCCAACGGGCACAAGAATATGATCGTAAATTGCTGTGAGAGAAACCATCGTCAACCTCCATACCTCCGCCAAACCTCTGCCGATAAGATGAAACGCTTGCGCGAAGCAATTGTATAGGGGCTTCAGAACATATTCGTAGAACACGCTCCAACACGCTTCGACGCTTTGAAGTAAGGGGATGCAGCAGTATTGATAAAGTCCCTCAAAGCAGACGGCAATGGCGCGACCGCAAGCCATCATAGCGGAAGTGTAAGCTTCGCAACAAGGCCGCAGACAGCTCTCGAAGATAGCTTCAAACATCGTCTGTAACGCTTTTACAATAGGATACAGTACGTACTCGAAGCATAGTGTAACCGGCGTACACAGAACGGCGCAAGCGGGTTGACATACTTGTTCGCAACACCAACTATAGTATCCACAACACGTTTCACACCACACGGGAATTCTCTCACAGAATTTCGGGCAGATGTAAACGAGACATGTGTACGGACAGGTGATCGGAAAACACAGCATGCATAGGAATGCTTGCTGAAACGTGAGTTGGTTTTCTTCGATTGGGGAGCGAAGATTGTTGTCAAGTCCAAGTCCAAGTGGTTTGCCATTAGCTTCTTCTTCATCACGTCCGGGCAAGTTTAAACTGTCGTATTGTGTGGCAATCTTCGTGATTTTTTGAGATTCGGGAGCGTTTAAAAGGACAATGTCGTCAGCTTTCCGAGGCACTGATTGACCATTCTGATCGACTAGGAAGGGTGAACGTGTAGTCCCTGTTTTCGGAGTAAGCGGCCGCTGTTCTTCATCGAGACTAGGTTCTTTTGACGGATTCGTAGGGTTTGTGGCAATATCGTCAGCCATAATGTCGCTTACCGGTGTGTTCTCAGGAACGCTCACCGAGTTTGCGTCCTCGGGAAGTGTCACAATCCGTCAAGCGGTGCTGTCCTGAGTCCAAGCGCAAACTTCCTTTCCATGGCCCGAGTTTGCTAATGGCACTCAGCCCCAGGTGAGTGTTATTCGTTTTCCCCTTCAGCTTCACACACGACAGTCCGAGTGTCACGTCAAGGCTCTACCCTACGCTAGGTATCGTAGAATGTGCGTCGAAGTGAGGAGGTCTGTATACGGGTGCTCCACTGAATATAAGAATCACCGAAAATAAGAATTTTATAGGACGGACGGTGTTTCGGGGGGCTGCGGACCCCCCTCAAACTTGATAATAAGAAATTCGGATTTTTAAAATAAGAATCCGGATGGACGGTATTATTGATCTAATTAGCATGTGATCGCAACAGTAATTACACCCAAAATTCTCTAAAATAAGAAGATCCAAGGATGGACGGTATTTTCTATCTAACTAGCACGCGTGATCGCCGCGGTAATTACACCCGACAACCTCTAAAATAGGAAGATCCACAACGATTCAATTGGATATCGGCTCCAACTCGTGATAATCACGGGCTCTTTATATATAGCTAATGAGTTCGTTGGGGACTTGCATGAGCTTAAGAGTCAACATAATACAACACAACTTAGATGTCCCAGCTAGCGCACCGATGATACATGCTACCTCAAGAACCGAGCTAAGAGCATATACTTAGGGTAACTATGATCCTTTATTTCGGTTCTGCTTCTTCATCTTCGCACGTTGATTATTAAACCAATTGGTGCATTGTTTCTCTGTCACATCAAGGGTGGCTGCTAAATTAGCCCGCCGCTCCGCATCTAGTGATGGACTCGTTTTAACAGCTTCCTCCAACTTCTTCATTTGTTCTTCTGAAAACTTTGCCCGAATGCACTTTGCTCCCTCTGTGCACCACCACCATGCATCACAATATCAAACCCGATAATAGCACAAACAATATCACACCCAACAATATCAACATGTTCCATTCTTCAAAATGTATAACTCAAAACACAGGAAGGGATAAGAAAATATAGGGCTTACGTGCTGTCGACGGTTGAGCTATCGTTTGAGGGACATCCGATGTTGCATCAACCACAAGCGATTGAGCTTTTTGGGCGTCCCGCAGTGCCGCCGCCGCATCTTTAGCCGCTTGCTTCGCCAGTCCCGCGAGCTTTTTTTGTTGTGCCATTTCCTTACGGGCCGCTTTGGCATCCGCCAATCGCTTCTGCTCCATCACGCGCACCTTCTCAGCTTCCATCACGTGCGATGACCGATGAGAATGAGGTGTTTGCCTCGATCGCTTGAGCAATTGCCTTCTCTCGCCTCTCTTTCTTCGACAATCTTGGTGGCGGCGCAGCAGGCCGTTCCTTGGGAAACTCCATGTCCTCGAGGCCCTTCAGCTTCAAAAGATGATCCTGTGAAAATACCCACCCTCCAAAATTATGCTTTGTCCGATTAACTAACCTTATTAACCTGATTTGATGAGCATCACCTTGTCACACATATCCACATTACAAGTTCTCACCTCAGATCCATCAGCTGCCAATGTCATCCCCTTGTCGATGTATGCCTGATTGATGTTGTGGTTTTTCTCCGTGATCAACTTTTCATACGCGTCCCCACACCAGTGTGTATACATGATGCGCTTGTGACTTGCACTCGCAAATTCCCACTCATCAAAAGCCGTGTCTGAACTCTCTAGAAAAGTACTGCGCTCCTCCTTCACATACGTCTTGAGCTGATTTCCAACGCGCGAGTCATCTACAACCTGCACCAGATCTGTGCAGTCTGCTTCACCGTATTCGGCAGTAGTGTTCCTGCCGTTTCACATCCACATCCAAACTCATGATCATATCGAAAGGATAAACATGTGACACCGTAAACAATTAGAAACGACAAGCGTAGACCATATACAAGGCGAGGACATAGATAGGTGCTTACGAGAGAACACGAAGTTGTCGCCGATAGTTCTCGTCTACTTGTGACCCCAATCGATCATGCCACAAGATGGCCGGCCGGAGGTGAGAGGGTACACTTGCCGTCTGATCGACTGGGTCTAAGATGGAGGGCATATCCGCATCTCCATCCTCCTCATCGGTGAGCTCATCATCATCATTAATAAGGTCAACAACTTTAGGAAGGTCACCTTCACCGTCTTCATCCTCATCGAGATGCCATCATCCGCCACCATCAAAATATCTGGATAGTCAGTCATGTCACATGGATCGTCCTCATCCGCATCGTCCATCTCCGCATCGACCAAGTCAGCAGTCTGCGTCACACCGATCCCTCCATCAGCTCGGCTGGAGAAGAACTGCCCCGAGAAAATTTGGAGAAAATTTGGAGAAAATCAGCCCGGCTTATGCATAGCCTGATTTTCACTGGTTACGGGTTATGGCCGGAGGACAAGCTCCATCTCATATAAGATTTGCACAAATGCCTATTCTACTAATCTTACGGTGGGTTAACCCGCCGTAAGAGAAATTTTCGGCGGCCTCTAGTGACAGTGGCGTTATGAGGTCTACGGTGTCAAACCTATCGATTTTCAGACAGTTTATGAGTTGAATGAAAGCTGAGGAACATACTATGGATGGATGCGATGTGCCCCATGTGTGTAATGCGCTCGCGAAGTGGAGGGGGGTAGCGGGTTCCGATCATATATGCTTACGGTGGGTTACCACATAATTTTGTATATTGGTAGATATGTGGCCTTCCTCGATGGCCCTTTGGAAATTTGGAGACCCATGTTGTCAAGTTCTCGAGCTGCTCTTTCTGCAATGTCTTGTCAAAATTTTCATTCGAGGCCATCTTGACCCTCAAAATGTCACGCGAAGTGAGGGTGGTATGACGGTTTATTACGCTATATGACACGATTTATATGCGATAATTGGTTTGCCGGTTTGAGTTTGTGTTTTCAGGTTAACAAACCCGGATACATCCGATATTATTCTTCGTGGATGCCTCTTGGGAGTGTCTAACGTCATCCTGCCACCATGAACATGACCAGGGGGTCAGTTTGGGGGCTGAAATAATCGTTTTACTTAGGGTTGGGTAACCCACCGTAAGGGGTCCTTACGGTGTGTAAACCCACCTTTCGTAGAATAGGCACAAACATTGTGACCACATATATCTAAATGGAAATCAAGTGTGGCCTAAAGGGAAGACAACCTGAGGCCGGAAGAGCACATATGAAACGTCGTCATGCCGTCCACCCCAGTTAGGTGTTTTGTTTTGAAGTTGCTCGACACTCCAATGTTCCGGAAGGTACTCCACCGTTATGTCAGTGTCCGTAACGATCAATGGTCGCACTGGGTAATGCAACATATCACCCACCTCACCTTCCCACATGGCCATGCGTAGATCGGATAGGGCGTATCGCCCCGGCGCAAGCTGGCCCTCCACCACAACGCCGTTAAAAGCGGTGATGCAAGCCTCCGCTGTAATAAAGCCTGCGGTGGCGACAGCCTGTTCACACGTTATCCCAGCCACCGCATCAGCCTTGAATTCACTCGTAGCATGACGGCATTTGCAAGCACCAAAAGGGTCAACACAGCCTTGAGCGCGGGTGTCACCAACTATGTATGTGGGCGCATACCTGTGATGCCACCGCAGGCTCTCCTTCCGCGGCAGCACTCCCTGATGGCTTCACGCCAACGGTGGTGGCCACTTCAGCCTCTGTCACGCATGCGGTGGCGACAGCCTGTTCACACGTTATCCCAGCCACCGCATCAGCCTTGAATTCACTCGTAGCATGACGGCATTTGCAAGCACCAAAAGGGTCAACCCAGCCTTGAGCGCGTGTGTCACCACCTATGTATGTGGGCGCATACCTGTGATGCCACCGCAGGCTCTCCACCTTCTGGCACGACGATCTTCCGTTTCTTGTTCACTTGAAACCCCTCCTCCTCTGAATAGCAAATGTGCACCGTTATCATAGACATCATAACATACAAAATGTATTTACAATATAACAGATGGCACAATATATATAGCGGATAATCATCACTTACCTCGATGCTTTCTCCATGTTCGCTCCGCCCACTCGCAAGTGAAGGGCAAGTCCGCCCAGGCATTCCTTTGGAAAAAGACGTCCACCCGCTTGTCATATTGCTCTTTCTCCCATTTAGAAATTTTTTTGCCGGAACCAGCAAATATTATCGCCAATCGGGGTTGCGTGACATCACGCCCTGCCCTCGCACACACACCTACGTATACACATCGATCCACCAGCTCGCAAATCATTATGAGGACAAACAAGTATCACATGTGATTTGATATGGCGTTCACACGCCATGCATTCAAAGATACTCAACTTGGTTGTAAGTTAAGAGAATTTTCGGAACAAACCCCGGACGCAAACAGTAGCAAGCGCACCCACAGTGAGAAATCTGCAGCAGGATCGCACCAGGCACAGGCACGACATATGTGGGATCTTATTCACAAACATGCATTCAAAGATATTAAAGATGGTTGTAAGCAAACCCCGGACGCAAATAGCCGACAATGCATGCACCCACAATGAAAAAACTGCGGCGGGAATAAAAATAAGGACGGAATAAATTTTACACTCTCATCATGTGGCATTGTCCTCATAATAACGAAAAGTAAATATGTCACACCTGTAGGGTACCAAAGCGCGGGGTTCCTGAGTTGCTTGGGTTGGCTGATTTGACATGCGCATCGCTGGCATTTGTGTCATCGTATGTTCGGCCATCTTTGTCCTCGTCTTCCACACTTGGACTTGGTCCATATTGTAAGTATCTTCAGGGGCAAACCGGCCATATTTCACATCTCGTTCGCCACCATCCATCGGTGCGGATCTCTGAATGCGCCGGACCTGCATTCATCGATCAGTCAACGTTAGTATGCAGTTCATTTTTCGATTGACATGCCCAATATATGTGCACAAAATGCAACTACACAACACATATGTTTTATACTTGTGATGAACATCACTGCATCTGTGAATGCGCCGGATCTGCATTCATCGATCGGTCAACGTTAGTATGGAGTTCAAATTTCAATTGACATGCACGATATATGTACACAAAATGCAACTTGCACGACACATATGTTCAATAATTGTTCTGAACATCACACTTGATACCTTCCAAAGGTAACGCGCGATATAAGGGCGTCTCTCCTCAAAGGACAGCTTGTGACTATCCCTACAAATTTTGGAAACCCCAGTGCATATGTACCCGGCATGTACCGGGGACGTGTACCCAACGTGTACCCAGCGTGTACCCAACGTGTACCCAGCGTGTACCCAACGTGTACGAAAACAGTAAAAAACGGGGTCTGGTACATGTTGGGTACACGTGTACTCTACCTTGTACCTACGTGTACTTGCTCGCGGCGCGGCATATGTACCCGGCATGTACCCGCGACAGGGTACATGCCGGGTGCATGCGTCTGTGTATGTACCTTTTGCCGCCTGCGCATGTACCCGGCGTGTACGCATGTACGGGTACATGTGTACCGCATATGTACTCAGGTTACCGTTGGATGTTACCGTTGCATGTTACCGTTGGGACACCCGGGGTACATGGTGGGTACATATGTACTTAGGCCAGGTACATATGTACTTATTGATATAAACATGCCTGGTGCGCACGTACCCAACATGTACCCACGCATCAGGTACATGCCGGGTATGCGTGTACGCAAGTCAGGTACATATGTACGTAAGCCAGGTGCATATGTACTTATTGATATTAACATGACTGGTGCATATGCACCCCGCATGTACATTTGAGTGAGGTACATGCCGGGTACGCATGTACGCATACCAGGTACATATGTACTTATTGATATTAACATGACTGGTGCATACGTACCCCATATGCACGTGTATATCGGTGCATTATTAGTACACATGTACCAAGCGTGTACGAGCCTCCCATACATATGTACCCAACATGTACGTGCGTATGCATTAGTACGTTATAGGTGCATGTGTACTCGAAAAGGGTACACATGCACGCAATGGTGGGTACAACTGGTGCGCGTGTACGAGGCCTATCTATATGCACAATATCACAAGAGGATTGCGAAAATGTGTGCTACTTACACTAAGTGTGTTCACAGTGCATATGCTATGCGAAGGCTAGCACATCACGCATACGCATGGAACACTCGAGCATGTTTAATACAATCATATTAATACGATAGTGTAGCTAGCTAGGCACGATGGGATACAATTGGGACTACTCATCTCTATCCTACCAATACGCAAAATAACGTTCTATTCGTACGATTTCTAGTTCCAACACTACGATTGTAAACAATCTATCAACCTAGCACGCTCGAAGGGAAGCTTGAAGCTCATGAAGTACTCGAGGCGGTCGATTTTCTCCATTTAGGGTTTCTCCAAAACAGCCGATCTGAAAAGTAAAGCAAAGAACCAACACTTAGTAAAAAGCGGAAAACGCATCAAAGATTCCCTTGTGCAAAACATAACTAGCAACCTAGGAACCTCAAAGAAGCGCGAATGTAAACGCGAGATGATGGTGGAAAAATTGATTTCACCACTCGAATATTTTCAGCGATCTGAAAAACAAAAACAACCAAGTAACGTTTAGTAAAGATGAAAGATAATATAAGTGAAAAACGAAATTAACGAGGGAAACTGAAAAGGAGAGGTGGAGTGAGTTGGATTTGAACCAACTATTTCGAGTGCAAAGGACTCGCGGGAATCTTCCCGTTCACTCCAAGTCAAAGTTCCGCGCATGCCAAGGATGAGCGCGCTAAGCACACACAAAATAATACATATACATATAAAAACATGCACTACAAACCTGTGACATATTGCAGCGAGCAAGAATGAGAAATATCATAACATGCAACCCGCTGGCGAGGCCACCACACGCTGCTGCACACTGCTGGACGGTGAAATGTGAAGCGTTGACGGCTGTACCGGTGAGTTTGAACTTTTACAGTATTCTGCAAAAATGCCTACAGTGGACACCTTGACTTCCCGTTGCGCGTTGGGGGGCGTGAGAAGTCACAGCACGTCCTCGTCACGCGAGCACGATCGACGATAACGATGACGATGACGAATTCTGCGAAACGTGTGCCATGCCATGCGATGCCATCGGACGATTGGAGATGGAATAATCCACCGCATGATGCTCGCGGGTTGGGGATCGCAGGCACGCAGGTCACGTACGTATCGATCGTGATCGTCATCGATTATTCCACCCCACCGCTCTCCTCGGGCGGTCATCCTAATTGAGGTACGATTTTCTTTCTCTGTTCCTTTTTTTTTTGTGCAACACGTTTGCCCATTTTTCGTGCAACTAAAATGTTTTTCGGGCTCGTCGTGCACTCGATTATTTTTTGCGCTCGTCGTGCGCTTTAAAATGAGGCCAACTTGTTTTTGGGGGGTTTGGTGACTTTTTTTGCGTTTTGGTGATGTTCGCTTGGGTACACGTGCGCCTGGGTTGTACCTGAAGCTGTCGGGAAAAGTGTAAATTGTACTCGCATGCACTTGCATATACCAAGCCTGAGTACATATGTTATTTCTGCACCCAACTTTGGCTTCATTCTTGTACTTGCTCGCGGCGGATTTTAGTAACGGGATGGTTCATGTATACCCTAATTGTACCCAACATCCGCCGCGAGCAAGTACACAATAGTACAAGAATGAAGTTTAAGTGGGGTGCAGAAATAACATATGTACCCAAAATTTACGTTCGGGTACATGCAGAGTACATCATTTGCGTACTGATAAGGTCCCTATGTACAGGAAACGTACGGTGATAGTACATATGCGGTACACATGTAACCGTCTATGCGTACATGCCGGATACACGTGTACCTTTACCTTGTACCCAACGTGTACTTGCTCGCGGCGCGGCATGCGTACCCGGCATGTACTCGCCGCCGGGTACATGCCGGGTACATGCGTCCGTGTATGTACCTTATGCCGCCTAATACATGTTCGGTACGTATGTACCCGCAATGTCTTCCCGTATGCAGATCCATGCGACATGGGCAGGAGCGTCGGGGACGCCCTCGGTATCTTCGCCCGGCCCCGGCGCATGCATGGCGACAACACGGTCGACAACGACCCGTTCACGACACCGACGATGTCGATGCAAGGTGCGTTCTTCCCTTCATAAAGTAATGCGTGCACCCCGGGTACGCGTGCACCTTACCGTTCTTCAGTTGGTACATGGCCGGTGTGACGTCGGTACATACGTACCGGACACTTACGCATGAAGGTGAAACGAAATATGCCGGAAATTCTTGCTTATGGTCACAATGTGCGCCGGAGGCCCTGCCAAAATTTTTATTTTGCGTGGGCGCGTCGTGTGGGAATGCCTTAGTGGGAGAATGTGTCCGCATTCACCGTACACGCGCGGTACACATGTACCCACGTCGTACCATTGTGATTATTCCCGGGTGCATGTGTACCGGTAATGTACCGACTGACTGTGCTTCGCAGGAACGTGCGTGGCGAGCGTCGTGTACCTCAACAATCCGACCTAAACCACTGGGTCGTGGCGGGGGGACCACGTGCACGTGGCCGCCGCCTTCACGTGGACGCGGCTTTATTACAATCAACCATATAGCCGATTATAATCAACCACGAAACTAATGAACATAAACTGAATTCCCATGGCATGTACGAACGACAGAAGAGGACGGCAGCAATGAACCGCTGCATATATATACTTAACGAAACAAAAGAATACATGGTACACTGATAGCAATATTAGGATTACATTCCCACTCGGCAAGTTTGCACGACATTACCACGATATGCAGGCGAACCCTACCGAAACCCTACCAATTAAAGACACAAATGACTTCACACAGCCCCATATACAGAGAGGGACATGAAAAAACTTTAGGGAATGGCTCAGGAGGGTAGGGAGACACGCTACACAAAGTATGAGGGCGAACTGCCGACACTCGACCACAAGCGAATTCCCAAAAATGCTCTACGTAAAAGTAAAAAATTTTGGAAAACACACCGAAACACCCCAAATGTTTTGCACAACTAGGGGACGACATACAAAAAATGAGGCCCGCCAAGGAAATGATATTAGGGGCGTTACATATATGGATTTAGGGCAATGTAACGTTGTAACCATAAACTCGACAACAGCGAAAACACTACAGCGACACCCGAGATGGACAAGACAGGCCCAAAATAAGCACCCCAACCAACCAAATGACGCACTACCACCCACCCACTTAAAACGGAACTACTGTAGTACAAAGGCGCACCCTAAAATAACCCTAACAACGAGGGACGCAAATGCACGCGCACGGCACAACATGACGGGAAAGACGTTAGGAAACTTCAGGGAATGGCTCTGGAGAGCAAGGAGAAGGGACACACAAAATACTGGAGCAAACTACCAACATTCGACCACAAGCGAATTCCTAAAAATGCTCTACGTAGAAATAAAAAAATCGGAAATTGCGGGTGCACGTGTACCCACCATGTACCATAGGTCGGTACGCGTGCACCCGGTCGCAACCGTTTCCAGTGCTGGCCCGGTACACGTGTATTTAGCCTGCACCCGTAATGCAGTGCACGCGCGGTACATACGTCCCCGGCATTTCCGTAGTGCTTAGGCGCCATGTGTTGTTTGCAGACGGCGCACCTTCAGGTCAAAGGCGCACCGGGTACCGCCAAGTACAAGATGCACATCGACCTGGACCCCACCCCATGGTTGGGAAGACAATACACAGAGTATGAGCGCGCTCTACTCGAAGGTTGCCCTCCTCGATGCCGCAAGTTCAATCGAGTGCAAGTGGGTACGATGAAGTTCCGGACCGCATCCATGGACAAAAAGTTCAAGACAGTGCAATGTTACTTCCGATATTTTTACGTCGAGAGGGTGAGGACGAAAGGTCGCGAGCGAACAAAGGAAAAGGCAAAAACATACCGGTGAGTGCACAATCATGTACCACCAGTACCCGTACACCCTCGGTACATACACACCTAACATGGGAACGCGTGGGTGCATGTGTACCCGTCATGTCTTCATACTGGGTACGTCTTGGGTGCACATGTACCCGTGTGCAGTAGTGTGCGGGCCGAACATGCACGAGCCAAGCGGTGCGAGACTGATTTGATATCGATGTGATGGTGCATACGTGCTTGATGTCGGGAGGGGGTGATGCTTGTATTCCAGGTTTGGCCGGGTGGATGACATCTATCGAGTGGAGCTTGGAGGAAGACCGTACGTGTTTGTCAAGGTTTCGTGGCTCAAGAAGCCAACTAAAGCTTTAACGGCCGCTTTGCGTGCGAGGCATTCCATCATAGGAGCGGAAAGTGTTTCAAAGTGTTTCTACGTCTTGGACCCAGAGAATCCGGCCACTGAATTCGATCGAAAAGAACCGTTTGTGCTTGCCGAGGAGATTGCTTCTCAAGTGGTGATTCGAAAGCATCCTTGCATGGAAACCTCGATGGTCTTGGATCCGCTAGCCGACTTCTTTGAGCAGATTGTCCGAGATGAGAATCCCAGTGACGATGAGGCATGATAGATAAACATAGGTAAATGTAATTGTATATAATGATCGTTTTTGTTATGGTGAATTGTTAAATTCACACATGGTACATTGTCGGTACACGTGCACGCCATATATAACGCGCGTGGGGTTACTATGTACCCACGTCGTACTAAGGGGGTGCGTTCACATGTACCCAACATGCACTAGTCTGCCATTTGGTACATGACCGGTACATGTGTACGAGACACCATGTACCCAGCATGTACTCAGCATGTACTGCATGGTACACGTTGAGTGCATGCGTACGCGGGACCATGTACCCGGCATGTATCTACATGTACCCGCCCGGTGCATGCCGGGTGCACGTGTACGCACTCGATTGCGTACACATGCACCCCGCATGCACCGTTCTGGAAGTGTGTGCCCGTCGACGGGGTACATGTAGGTACACGTAGGTACACGCCAGTCCTGTTTTCCGGATGTCCATTTCTGAAGGAATAACTCATTTGTTTACATCGAAACTTGTCAAGGATGTCTTAGTCACTTATGGCCTTGACATATATGTGAAAATATTGCACTTTTTTACAACTCGGATTTTCACTGAGTTTTGGGCCCCAAGTGGGGAGTGGACAGGTACATATGTACGTTGTCCAAGTACATGCCGGGTACATGCCGGGTACATGTCGGGTACAGGTGTCCTAAATTTGTAGGGTATTCGTTCTCCTTCTCAAACTGATACGGTTGATTTTGAACCACCGCCGGAAAAACCCGTCACTACCTTTGAAACTGCGCACAACTGCCTTGGTGACTTTGTCGACATAATTGTGACCATGGCGTATGGCACTCCGCATAGCTTGGATTTTAAGCCAAGGGCGCTTGACCTGAACAATTGAACATTCACGCGACAAATAAGCACCCTACAAAAGGAGCTAGCGCACCCACAATGAAAAAGCTGCGGACTAGGCACAAAACACCCTACATATGTGGGATCTCATTCGCAGCCATGCATTCAATGATATTAAACTTAGTTGTAAGTCAAGAGAATTTTCGGGACAAAACCCCAGCGCAAAAAGTAGCTGGCGCACCCACAATGAAAAAGCTGCGGACTAGGCACAAAACACCCTACATATGTGGGATCTCATTCGCAACCATGCATTCAATGATATTAAATTTAGTTGTAAGTTAAGAGAATTTTCGGGACAAAACCCCAACGCAAAAAGGAGCTGGCGCACCCACAATAAAAAAGCTGCGGACTAGGCACAAAACACCCTACATATGTGGGATCTCATTCGGAACCATGCATTCAATGATATTAAACTTAGTTGTAAGTTAAGAGAATTTTCGGAACAAAACCCCAACGCAAAAAGTAGCTGGCGCACCCACGATGAAAAAGCTGCGGGCTAGGCACAAAACACCCTACATATGTGGGATCTCATTCGCAACCATGCATGCAATGATATTAAACTTAGTTGTAAGTCAAGAGAATTTTCGGGACAAAACCCCAGCTCAAAAAGTAGCTGGCGCAACCACAATGAAAAAGTTGCGGGCTAGGCACAAAACACCCTACATCGATATGTGGGATCTCGTTCGCAGCCATGCATTCAA
>LGRX02009638.1:0-19205 GCA_001247695.2 Cymbomonas tetramitiformis | reverse complement strand
CTCATCCGCGGATGAGTCGCCTTCAGCTCCCTCTATTCTTCGGGCGACTCATCCGCGGATGAGTCGCCCTTCAGCTCCCTCTATTCTTCGGGCGACTCATCCGCGGATGAGTCGCTCACCTTCAGCTCTTCCTTTTCAGCGCGGCAGAATCAAAGACATGGCTAAATCAATTTTGTGTTTTTTGTTGTTTATAGGTCTTAAACTCAAGAGCTTCTCAAACACATAGCTAAAGGTAAAGATGCCAAAGCGAACCCGAGAAGTCACTCCTTTCCCTGAGGACCATATGCTGTTCTTGGAGATGTGCGGGAACCGACTGAGTCGGTCCGCATATGATTCTGCATTTGTTGCTCCTCTGCCGCTCCATTTTCCAGTTGCCCCTTTACCGCCTCCTCCTCCCCCACCACCTCCTCCTATGATCTGGAGGTGGTCGTACCGTTATGAGCTCTACGTGGGGGAGCCTGTTGCACCCCACCGTGCTCCCCCCGGCCGAGGCCGCATCCGGGGTGGCCATGGCTTCACCCGCGAGCCCTCCCCGCTGTACTTGCGGGCGGAGGAATAGGACACAACGTGTATATATGATATTTTTATTCATATTTTGTTGTGCATATTTTGTTGTGCATATTGTGTTGTGTATATTTTGTTGTTGTAGTATTTTGTTGTGTATAATTATGCAATCATCTCAAATATTCTGCTGTTATTCATCTCTAGAACGGGGGAATGGCGCGGCCGTGCAAACGGACAAACCTAGTACCTAGGCTCTGGAATGAAGTTATAAAACCCTTCTGCGGTAACCGGGAAAATCTCGGGCCAAAGTTTGGTGTACATAATTCCATTGCTCAGAGATGAATATACTAAAGATATGATATGATGTTGTTTAGCAGGGCCGTGTTATATTTATATCATTCATGATTTACGTTTCTTAATTTGTGTTTTCTGTGCATGGTGACATGCAGGGTTATGAGTTCTTCTTCCGAAGAGGGCGCGGATTCAGTTGAAGGGCCTCCTCAGGCCTATTCCTTTGCCCGGAAGCTTTGTGATAATGACTTTTACAGGGTTCCAGTCCTTGCAGATATGTATTCGAAGGAAACAAGCGGTGCATATGGTCTGGGATGGTGGAGCATGAGCATCATCCCAAAAGCTTACGAGTACCCACTCCTCAAGACTCCAAGGCAGGCAGACAGTCTTGTCGGCGAGTCGATGCTTGTGATTCATGGCATGATGACGATGGCAGCGGGCGAGGATTTCGAACCTTTTGCACTCGTGGTCGCTGATAAACAGGCTCTGGGATGCTGTCCGTTCGTGGACTTCGTTCATACTATGCCGAAGAGAAACGTACCCAAACAGCAGCCCCTGCAAGGGAGAACTGGGAAAATTGGTCAGTATTTTCTCTCATTCTTCCCTTCGTTTTCCTTCTCCTTCTAATTCAGGCCTTATTTATCTTCTGCTTATCTTTTCTAATTCAGCCTTTCGAATTCATTCGTTCTTTTCAGTACCTCAGCACCTCTTAGCGGGAATCATCATCGACAAAGTATTGTCATTTGGTCGCCCTGAAATCCCTGAACCTGACGCTGACACCGAGATGACCGTTGTTGCACAATGGTTCAAGACGTATATCGATCTCGCCAAGGACAAGGACATAGCAGAGCATCCTCGCTTCTTAGGCATTATGCTCGCAATGGATAAATTCATTTGCCCTGGCGCGCAACCCATAAAAAAGAGACCCATCGGTACAGTGCCCAAAATGTACACTGCTGCCTCTGACTGCTTTACTGCATCGCCTTTCATCACGACCCGGGATTTCCGCCGTGAAGATATCTTCAGAGCTATCGATGCAAAGTACATGCTTATCACGCAAGACAACGAGCGACTCGACAATCTTCAGAAGAATCTTGGTGAAGCAGACTACTTGAAAAACGAATATTTCCCAAAGATGCTCAAGTGCTTCACCGAACTTGTGGATACATTGCATACTATTCACACCGAGCAGTACGAGGATTATTCTCGACTCCACTCAAAGAAATACACCCCCAAAAACAATAATCTCCAGATCGTTGAACCGACTTTGCACATCTCGACATGGGCCGCGTTTGTCTCCGAGGTAATGGTTTCAAAATTCACCCCTTCTGTCAATTTTATGTTATTTTAATGCTTATCGCGTTCCGCTGCTTCTCACCTATCCGTTTGATCGCAACAGTATCTTCCAGATCTTGGGAGTATTCGCAAAGCCGAAGATCATCTCCTGGCGGAGAACGTTCCAGAGAAAGTATCTGAGTCCGTCGAAAACTTGCAAAAAGCGGCGGAAAAGGCCCCAGTGCAAGACGAGCCCGTCCGTCCTCGACCTGAAGGACAAGATACTGCTTTGATGCAGAAAGATGTCGTCGTCATTGACACCACACCGATATTCCACAAACGAGGATATGCCTACATTTTGGACAGCGCCCCGACGTGGACAGCTCCAGACGGCAGCGTCCGTGAAGACGACACGACGGTGGCCCGCATCCGATTTGCAAATAAGGAAGCTGGAAAGGACGACGAACTCGTGAGATCGAAACACTACCTTTGGATCATAGGTAAATCTCCCTCTCTCTATCTTAGATAAAATGTTATCTCTTCAAATACTGAGAATTAATTTGCTTTCGTGTTGGCAGGGGGTGTCGGCAGTGCGGACCTTCTTCCTCAATCTTTGGCTGAGGTGCCAACGCAACCAGTTGCCAACTCGGCACTCGAAAGCGATGCCGGTGAGCCGATATAAAACATCTCTCCCTCTCTATCTCCCTTTCTCCTTCGCTCTCCGTCTTAGGTCACAAAAATGATATATGTATTCAAATACTGAGAATTGATTTGCTTTTGTGTTGTGAAAAGGTTCCGATAGTGACGGGCCTCCATCTGATGTTGAGGTTCCAACGCAACAAGTTGCCAACCCTGAAGGCGATGCCGGTGAGCCGATATAAAACATCTCTCGCTCTCTATCTCCCTTTCTCCTTCGCTCTCCGTCTTAGGTCACAAAAATGATATATGTATTCAAATACTGAGAATTGATTTGCTTTTGTGCTGTGAGAAGGTTTCGATAGTGACGGGCCTCCATCTGAAGCTGAGGTTGAAGCTGAAGCTGAAGCTGAGGTGCCAACGCAACCTCCAGTTGGTGGAGACGATACGGGTCGTAAACTACCATATACAAAAACGGCTACACCTCCTTCAATTGTAACTACACCTCTCACTCGTAAATCTCGAAGACTCTCTGGAGTAAGCCCTTCAGGTTCCTGCGAGGCAAGCCCTGCACGTGCAGAGCCATCAGGGGCATACCCTGCAGGTGCAGGGCCATCAGGGGCAAGCCCTGCAGGTGCAGGGCCATCAGGGGCAACCCCTGCAGGTGCAGGGCCATCAGGGGCAATGCAGGTGCAGGGCCATCAGGGGCAAACCCTGCAGGTGCAGGGCCATCAGGGGCAAGCCCTGCTCCAGGGCCATCAGCGGCAAGCCCTCTCCCATCAGCGGGCCTTGTATCTCCTGCAGCTGGAACTCCGCAGCGGCCAATTCCTGCATTCATCATGGAGCAGGGTGATGAGGAGATTGTGTCCCCTTCAAAGACTCCGAAGACCGCCGATGAAACCGAGGCAGATGAGCAAAAAAAGCAGGCTGCCATTCGCAAGTATGCATCTTCCCTCCTGAGATTTACTTATACGACCATTGCTTTTTTGATGGTGTATGTGCATTACTAAAACCAAGTATACGTTGCTTATGTGGGCCATCAGGGAAATCGATGACATGCATAAGTTGGTCGACAATAATAATCCATGTGCGACATCGTGGAGAATCCCCATCCAGTACATCGATGATGCAGAAGGAGCGCATCGCCCTCGACCACTGGACGAACATCACGCCCAGGCTATTGCCGAAATGATGTACTGGAACCCACACACCGGTTCGGGATCTCCAGCCCTGATTTCCGTCATAGAGAATCATAAAGATGCAACAAGCACCAACCCAGAGGCATTCGTTTGGGCGGACATCGGGAAAGGCAGATACAGGTAAGACCCATTGCGTTGATGGATGCATGCATATGTGTTCCAACTTACGCTTTCTTTGTTATTCTACAGATTCACCTGCTTTGGACATCAGCATTTGCTGGAGGCAAAGCGTCGCTGCGTCAAGGCGGATGAAGCAAAGCACGCAAACCATGAAAATCGAACGGAAGCGTTTCAGTTCATCGAATGCCGTCTCTTCATGAACTTGAGCGCCATCGAAATGAATCAGGTGTGTCTCACTCATGCCAGTTTTCTCAGGTGCTTCTCAGGGCTTACATACTCAAGTGTTTAGGAGGTTTACGGTCGGCCAGCTTCTCAGCTATAGTCATGATCCGTGCAATTCGTTTGCGCACGCAGCTTGGGAATGAGCAGAACAACATTGACGCCTACATGAAGCACCGCAACATGACGGAGATCATTCTTGGCATGCGAAAACACGTGGATAAACTGATGGCCGAACCCAACGAGAGAGACGTTGGAATGAAGAGTTTTGAGAACTTGAAATACCGTCGGGTGCCGCCGAAGCAGAACTTGAATCCCGAATTCGAAGCGGCGCTGAAGACGCAGGTGTTCAATCACCAGAAGCTGAATGCAGACAAGAAGAACACGCGTTGGGCTGCTTGGGCTATCTCGGTGCAATCGTACCAGTTGTTCAAACAACTTCAGAGAGGTGCTGCCATTTTTTGTGAATTCCGTCCCGACATTATTCTTATTTGCTCTTACCCGTAATTTTAACGAGGAAATTACCTCTGTACTGTACTGTCGTTTGGTCTGTACTGCCTCGTCTTTGTACTGCGTCCGTGACAGCATGTCAATTTCCGCGTCTCTGGTTGGAGGTCCACCGTTTTTCGTCGACGGCAGTACAATGCAGACAAAAAGGACGGCAGTATAGAGGCGGAGGCGTGGATGTCGCCAAAATGAAATTAAGTATGGTGCGGAACGGCCGGTACATGCTACAGTACACTCGACAGTATACGGAGTACAGCCGACAGTACAGACTACAGTACCGACGACAGTATACGACAGTACAGACGACAGTACAAAACGTGGTGGAAAATACTGCATGCCCCTCTCTCGATAATATTTCGCTTAAACCTTCGGGCTGTACTGTACTGTCGCACGGCTGCCACGTCGGCACATAATTCCCCAAAATCGACAGTACAGTACAGAAAACCGACAGTACAGTACAGAGGTAATTTCCTCGCTAATATACCGGGTTAGGTGTTTTTGCAGTAGCTAACTGACGATTTGGTATTTCATGTTTCCGCTTTCAGTGATGAAGGCCCACAATGAAGGTTTGCTAGAGGGAGTTGACCCGGACAATGAAGACGCCACGGAAACGACCTTGGCCACGGTTGGGTCATCTCGCAATAAGCGTAAACGTTCAATCGGTATGTCGACCGGCACAACTGACCTCAACGCACCAACGACCAAGCAACCTAAATGGGACCCCACAGCCGGAAAGCCGATCGTCTACCATGATCTGCCGAAGGGGTTCTATGAAAGCTGGGCCCCCTTGACCGAAGGACACTTACGTGAGATCACTGACCTCGTCGACGAAGCCGTCATCGAACGGAAGTACACGGTCAAAGATATGATCAACCGTATCGCCGAGATCAAGACTCTCAACAATGTTCGAGAGAACCTAATGCTGCTTGCCTCAGAGGCTCATAAACGATTCAACATAACAACCTCCTTGGAATCGACACCGGCCTACCGGCAACTGAGCTTTCTCAAGAAAAACCGGCATTCTATGCAGCTCTTTCTGCAAACACAACCGGGAGGGTTCGAAACGACATATACGACATAGGTGCACCCTGCTTCATTCCTTACCTAGATGAAGATGGGTATCCCATACCTAAGGAAAGGAAACCAGTGGATGCTGTCGTGGATCCCGGTGCTCCCGAGTCGAAGTTCTGGGCTCGTAAGATGACGTACGGTGAGCTGGATGCAGAAATCATTGCGCTGCAAAAGAAGCTTGACACCTTTACGTTTCCCAACCCAGAACAAGACTGGGAGAAGTTTTGCGAATATTTCCCAGGGGCTGGGGATGAGAGAGAAATACGTACATTACTGAATGTAATTTACCTAAGTTGCGCCCTCTGGTCGTCCTTCACGATATCTGATTTTTTCCATATCGGCTTGCGCGTTCAATTAACAACGGGGTTTGTTTACAACTGTACCAGGCGGGAGTGGTGCCCCCGAAGGTCTCCTGCAAGAACGAGCAGGAGAACCGGAAATTTCAATTTGAACAACGGCCTGCAAATGAAAAACAGCGGCACGAGGAGAAGATAGAGAAACTGATCAAAAACATTCCGAAGGATATAAAGTTCTACTGGAATAATATCGAGAGCAGGATGTTGCTGAAAATCGGGTCGACGACAGCATCGACTGCGGAAAACATCCTAAAGGATCTTCGAGGTGCGTATCTCGGTTTCATATTCCATTTGTGCACCGTAGCTATGTAATTACTAATCGTTTACATTGCACACAGGTGTGAGTTATCGAATATTGTCAAACGTTCCTGCGGGCCAGCAAGTCGACGATGATGACTACTTCTACACTCACAAGATTCCGCAGTTGGTTTTCAAGAAGGACTTTCTGCTGGAGCCCGCATCACCTGAATACTTCACGACTCTTCCCAGGCTTCCATTCACCGGTTTCATTATGGATTGCGAGTATGCTCTGGACTCGAACAAGAAATGGTTCCCGAAACCTCTCTTAGCGGGAGAGTTCAAGCAATTCCTACACAACTTCAACAATTTGACCACGTGTGATGATTGGGTAGGGGGATGTTTCTGTGGCTTCCAACAACACCACGAGTTCTTCGAAGCCGCCAAGCAGTTTTGCCACGGGAACGCCGAAAAGATGTTCTGGGTGAAACCTTTGAGCAGATCGAACATGATGACCTTGGAATCCGGCGTTGCGCCACGGAACTACGCCAACCGTATGGAGTGCTTTGTCTTGTGTTACTACGTCAAGGAAGCAACACCTACAGGTCCGTAGATGTTAAGTTACGTACAATTCTGTGATTGCCTTTTGGCGTCTAAGCATGGGCAATCTGACTAAGCAGCGCTGATTGCTCTCGCAGACGAAACCCACCCAGCCGTGCATAAAAGGCTTCCCTGGATGAAGAACTTGATTAGAGTTCTCGGTGAGGAGGAGAATGCGGATAGTGATGTCGTCGATAAGCGGTTCGTGGCTTCTTGCCGAACCAACACCTGGGAATATGCCCCTGTACACTCGTCGAAATTCGCCATTAACTCCGAGGGTAAAAGAATTAACAAACACCAGAAGCCGCTGAAGCTCATCCACGACCTCATCAATATCCATATGCGAGGTCCTGAGTTAGAGGGGGAAGCGAGGGGGAAATCTGCGTACGAGGGGGTGTTACCTCTTCATCACGATTATCACTTCATCTTGGATGCGTGCTGCGGTTCGGGGACCACTTCGGTAGCCGCCAACATGTTGGGATTGGGTTCCGTCGCTTTCGATAGGTAAGCATTCATGTCTTCATCCATTTTTTGAAAAATACTTTGTATATCGGTTTTAACAAGTGCTGGTGTCTTGGATGCAGGGAGCAAGGTATGGTCGACTCAGCGAAAGAGCGCATTAGGTTTCCTGATGGATTTTTTTCTTTGGCCGACGAAGTGTTGAGCAAGCAGGAATACGACGAGGTGAAAAGGCAGAGAGAGGCACATCGTAAAGAGCAAGAGAAAGTCGAGAAGGAGCGGGAGAAGAAGACGGCGGTCGAAATGAGGGAAACGGAAAAGGCCGCCAAGCAGCAGGAGGCCGAGGCCGCCAAGGCCGCCAAGAAACAGCAGGCCGAGGCCGCCGAGGCCGCCAAGGCCGCCAAGAAACAGCAGGCCGAGGCCGCCGAGGCCGCCAAGGCCGCCAAGCAGCAGGAGGCCGAGGCCGCCAAGGCCGCCAAGAAACCGCAGGCCGAGGCCGCCGAGGCCGACAAGTCCGCCAAGCAGCAGCAGGCCGAGGCCGTCAAGGCCGCCAAGAAACAGGAGGATGCCGCCAAGAAACAGAAGGCCGAGGCCGAGAAGGCCGCCAAGAAACAGAAGGCTGAGGCCGCCAAGAAGGCGGGGCCTATACCTAAGCGGAAAGTGGCACCAGGCGGAAAGCCGGGATCCGATCAGAACAAGAAAAGTAAAGCTCGCTAGGCAATGATGATTTCCCTGCTAGGACATGGTGCCAGCACCTAGGTCAATATTTGTTGATAGTCTTAATAACCTATTGTCTGAGTGCAGAAGTACGCTGATGAAACACGTATGGTATATCTTGATATGACAATTGTAAATAAAGTATATTCTCCAAAAGTATTGGCGACATATGTTGTTGTGGAACCGATGTCATTTATGGGGCGGGTGACATGCCTCCGCTTTCATTGTGATTGCCTGATTATATTGGTAACGTGAAGTTGAGCGGTACCACGACGACCATTGAGGTATGAAACCTATTCCCCTCTCTTCCAAAATCATTTCCCCGCTCGACACTTCATCGACGCACCTTTATTCCCATCCATCTCAGTTCAATCAATTCCAATGACAATACTTGCTACTTTGCGGAAGGAAAATCCAGATAAAAACGTTTGGTTACTATGGTTCCCTGAAGAGTCCTCGCCCTCAGAACTAGCGCTCAAGAAATCGATGGAAGAGGAACATAAGATACAATTTCAAATGTATGACGCAAGCGTGTATGATAATCTGCCTTTACGGATGAAATTTTTGTACCCAGTTTGCCTGCACTGCGGGCTTCAAGATCGTTCACAACTTGCAACGTGTACCGGCTGCTATCTTGCGAATTACTGCAAAGCCCCCCAAACTTGTCGGAAAGCTGATTACGCGCGGCATAAGTTTTTCTGTCGTTTTGCAAGGGGTCATATATTAGGACAGCCATATGCAAGATGCCGACCTTTGTTTAAGTACCCGGGGGATACGCGGCATCCAGCAGAACGGAATTCCATGAGTGCTTGGTCCTATGGGGACTACCTGCAGTTTCTAGCCTTTTGGGAAATCCAGTGCGTCGCATGTTTTGCAGGTCGGCCAAAGGGTCGCCCCGTCGTGAGACAGCAGATATCTGGCGGGCAAATCGTTACCTCGGTGCGCATTGAAATGCGGGACGCCACAATTTTCAAAACCCCTCACTTTCAGAAGTATACAGCAAGAATGGGGTTTGTACACTCCAACTTACACGCTCCAGATTTTGTATATTCTTATCCATTTTACCGTCTCACTCCGTTTGGTCGGTTGATGATGTGCATCTGCAAGTTAAGGTGCCCGAAAAGCATACTTCAGAGGTTGCTTTCATAGAATGATTGGCAATGCAGACAGGATAATCATGGACTTCGCAGACACGCCTTCGTCGCAAAATAATAGTAGATATGTACTTGTAGGTCCTTCGATCCGAGCGGACTAGTACCGGGTATCTGATAGGCTAATGATTCGGCAGGTCCAAGACTTTCCAAGATCATAAGCTCTATTTCTTGCCTAAACTACTCATTTGCCCCCTTTTCCCGTCAGCGACGCACCTGCTTCTACTTCTACCATAGTCATGCCATCCAAGCGGCAGTCTGTTTTCACATACATCGACCAGTTTGCCAAAAATCACGGGGAGTCTTACCCATGCAGCAATACAGTTCTTCTTCCGCCGGGTATGACTATCCAAACGTTGTGGCAGAACTACAATACACAATGCGTCGACGGCGAAGGCATGGAATGCTCACTCAGCCTTTTTTGTCGTGTGTTGAGAGAGGAGCTTAGCTCTTGGGTCAAGTTCCGTCGGATGAATTGATGCTATATAGCGACAGCATATAGCTTTGTCATTGAGCAAATTGACTTATCGTTGGAACACCGTTAAATATAATTGTATTCGAACATATTTTGAATGAAATTGTTATCGACGTTTCACATTTCAATGTTGTGACATGCTATGTTTGTGACATGCGGGCCTTCGATCCGACCCACCTGAAAGAGGTCATTTGATTGGCCAACTGAAATCACGACGGCCACACTACTGAGATATTTAAGCACCTACCTTGTCCTCACAACTCACTTTTCAGCTTGGCACTTTTCTTTCTTCACCTGCCACCTCATCCAACCATGCCATCCAAGCGAGAATGTATTGTTGCCTATGTTCTTGGCATGTATGCAACATGCCCTACTGCCCCCAGAATGAGAATGAGGAATTTTGACTATCTTCCTCATGGTATGACTGTTCGAATGTTGTGGAGGAACTACAATGAATGTTATATGTGCAGGAATGCGGAAGGTAACAAATGCACGTTGGGGTATTTTCGATGTGTGTTTCGAAACGACCTTGCCTTTCGGTTCAAGTTCCGACAGGTTCAGCCGTAACGTTACCGTCAACGAAACCACGGCGGCTACGAGTCAGAATGTTATCTTGATTCCACTTTGATTTCGAGTAAGACTTAGGATTGCAACCTCCCGAGGGTTAGATTTTCGACTACTTTTCGATAAGAATAGTATACTTAAACATATGTTAACAATGTGGTAGAAGTGTATAATGTTCATTCGTCAATGGCTTGTGTTTCTTGCCGATATGCTGATGTGCCTGTGTATGGGGTTTTCTGCCTCGTTTGTGTTTTTGTCTTTGATTAAAAAATCGGCGACTAAGTGATCCCGCATGTGCGAGATATACGAATTTGATTGGACCAAAAGTACACTACTCTTGCACGACCCGCGGTCCACTCACGACCAGGTACAAAAGCTCTTGCCCGACCCTTGAAGATTCATTTCCCCCTGTTTCTTCTAACATACGCACCTTCAACCATACCTTCAAACATCTGCTGCTTACCTTGAAAGCATCGCCATCTGCAGGTATTATAGTGTGGCGCTTGCGATTACATAACACGCTACCTCCAATATGAATGCACCTCATTTCCCTGCAGACTTACCTGTTCAGCTTGAACGACTGCACATAGAATCCGAAAAATGTCGTGTGTGCCAATCCTGGAATTTGTTTCTAATTCGCGAGGAACTGTTCGTCGATCCTGCGCTGCATCCTAGATATGACATGACTAGACATGACCCCGCTTACGCGAAGTGGAGGTTTATCCGCAAAACGCGGGAAACATGGTATTTTCAACGGTTGGATGAGCATGTATACTCCGACGAGCAAGGCGTCGCTGACATAAGAACCCCAGTGACAATGCCGGTTCCCACGGACTATATTCCCGAGTTGATCTCCGGTGCCTCTCCCGAGAATGATGATGATGGAAAGTGGTGCAACTGCCGTTAGGAAACATATACGCTTGTGTACAGTCTTTATTTTATATTTGCAAGTTCACATTAGATACTTACACTGATGTATTATTCTGCTAGCTACACCAACACTTACCCTTATTTATGTGCTCCTAGACATCCTAGACAATTATTTGGTGTATATAGATTAAATTTGTATGATGATATAGATTTGTGTATCATATGCTAGTACCCATCTCAGTTGCAACTTGTTTTCTGGGAATTTAAGCATCCGAATATGCACATCCATAAACGTGTACCGTGCATGCTGACCTAAATTGCACATGGATGTGCCCATATTTGCATACGGGAATCGGCGACTAAGTGATCCCGCATGTGCGAGATATACGAAGCTGATTGGACCAAAAGTACACTACTCTTGCACGACCCGCGGTCCACTCACGACCAGGTACAAAAGCTCTTGCCCGACCCTTGAAGATTCATTTCCCCTTGTTTCTTTTAACATACGCACCTTCAACCATACCTTCAAACATCTGCTACTTACCTTGAAAGCATTGCCATCTGCAGGTATTATAGCTCCACATTTATCCTCACAATTTATATTTTCGACTTTTGCTATGGGCGACGCTCGCTTCAACTGCTAATCACCTTGCAAGCATTGTTATCTACAGGTATAAAATCCTGCAATATCGTGGCCACGTTATGCCTTCAATTCTACGATTCGGAGTTTATGGGACACGCGATCGCGATGAAGCCACTGCAGACGCTATCAATACACATGGAATGGTCCACATGCGATGTCCTCAATGCAATGTAGACAGCTGGATGATATGTAAGTTCTTAAACATCCCCTACGAGGACAGACATGTCCGACAGGACTTAGGGATCGTTTGGTGGCGCTACACCTGGAGAATTCGGAAATACATGTTTTTTGACCTTCAAGAACCGGAACTTTATCCCGACCAGAGCCCAATAGGGAACGAATGGGTTACCCCAAGGACACTGGTCATTCCAATCGACGTCACTTGGGCGCTTATTATTCCGCGGCATCAACGAGAAGAGGAAATCGACCTATATTGCGTGCGATGCAATTGCCTTGACCAATAAAGCTCTGCCATTTATGTTTTCCGATAGAGCGTCAACATTGCCGTCAACGTTACCTCGCTATCGAGGGAAATAAAACCTACAAGTACCGCAAATAATTGTGGATTGAAGATATAGATTCCAATGTATCAGCAATATAGTAGCCTTAGCACGGTGAAATGATCGAAATCTCTTGCCTAGAAGACATCATAGACAAATATTTGGTGTATTTTGAATAAATTTGTATGATGGTATAGATTTGTGTATCATATGCTAGTACCCATCTCAGTTGCAACTTATTTTACGGGAATTGAAGCACCTATATACGCACATTCATAAACGTGTACCGTGCATGTTGGCCTAAATTGCACATGGATGTACCCATATTTGCATACTTGTACATGATATGCACGCATATGAACAAAAATGCAACAAAAAAATCTACCGGGACTCGCCGAGTACGAAAGTATCATGCACAAATAAATAATTCCAGTAATATTTTGTAATAAAAATTGCGGGACGACTTACGTGTCGCTTACGTGTCGCTTACGTGGCACTTTTCAGATGACGTGGCAATAACTTTTAGACGACGAAAATTGTGTCAAAATGAAGGTTTTTAGACGACGATCGAGATTCATTTATTCCCAATAGTCTGTTTAAACAAGAAAGATATTGTAGGACTCCTTGAAGCAAACGGATACTGATACGGTGATACGGCGGGATAAACAGGCGCCGTGAATATATTATCAATATACAAATAAACACTGCAAAGTTGGACAGCAATGCGAGTGTACGTAATAGCGGGTTGTGAGTGCAGTCTCTGTAAGAAGATCTGCTGAAGCACAACGCTTCCTCACTTTTGTACCATACGTCTCCCATCATCTTAGATGGTACCGCCATTGGGTTGTGAACCCGAGACGTAGGTTGAACGACCAGTATTGTAATAACGACTAGTTCGTTCATACTGTGCATGCGTGTTCCGCACATGCTTAAAAGCCAAGATGGTTCTTGTTTGTATTCAAGATGTATCTTTGCTTTGCCATCTTCGAGTTCGACGTACGAACTCTCGATGACAGGGATGCCTGATGATGTGACATTATCATCTGGCGACATGTACAGTCATCGTCGACCGTACTGACGACTGTCATAATAATATATGACGCGACTCGACATGTACAGTCATGGTCGACCATACTGTCGACTGTCATAATAATATATGACGCGACCGACTGTCATAATGATATATGACGCGACCGACTGTCATAATAATATATGACATGACCGACATGACATGACATGACATGGTATGGCATGTCTGACAGGTATGACACGTATGACATGTATGACACATATGTCATCGGTCATGACCCTGACAGATCTCCCCTCTTAAAAGAGTTGTGACCTCACAACGGGCATACCTTTGTATATGTCTATGATGTCTTTGTTGTTGTCGCTTCTTGCTGGTACCAGTCTTCTTACACCGATTTGAGGCGTCCCTCGTGGTGTTTTTAGGTTATTGGGGGGAACTGAGTCCACTTTAGTCCCTCACCTTAGGCATTTTAGCCCTACAGTTCTTAGGATGTAGCCCCCATCAATTGCGTATCGTATTTCAGAGTGACGTTTCAAGGTATCTTCCGAGTTTTACGTTACGGATAGATATTTGCGCTTGCCGTCGACACTCGATGATCGACGATTTAACGAACGATTCTCGGCTATAATGCATCCACCTCTTCCTCCCTTCAGAGAGCTTCCTCCCCCGAAGTTCACAGGAATACTATGGAGAGCCCCTTCCGAATATTTCGAAATGGCTTCTTTTTAATGCAGCGGAGGAGGCCCTGCTTACGAGATATCGGAGGGTCTTTATAAGTCCACTTTAAATCCTCACCCGCCTGCCAAACTCCTTTTTTTTTTTTCCGGTCCGGTACGCGCGCTTTGACGAACATCTATCGCGATGAGTGAGAATGGATTCGCCACGTACTAATGTGAAATTTGTTTAGTTATGTTTGTCAAGCACAACTCAGGATCACAACTCCGTCTACCTCAATCTCCGGTAGCTGCGGATGATTGGCCAAAAGTCCGATGACAAACCACGGCTGGCAAAGGTAGCATTAGCAGTTTTTATTTATCCACAGATATGATATCTCGCATGTGTGCGTATCTGTGCAAGGGTATGATTTTGAACAAGGCTCACTACACCTTTAGCAAGGAAGGATCAATTTCCCGCTTCTATGCAACATAATGATAAAACATTAAGAGCAAGGTTATAAAGATGATCGACATGTATTAGTATATATTACAAGAAGTAAGGGCATGAGGCTTAATAAATGTTTAGCCTTCATAGGCAGCTATAATGTCTGTTGCATTGGTCAGCTCTGTGGCTTTGACCCAGGTGTCATGCTCAGGGCCGTAGCCTGCATATCGCACTAAATAGTATTTGACACCTCTAGTGAACTTATCCGAGAGTATATGCGATATCTCAAACAGTGGTTGCCCTTCTTCGGTGATCATCTGTGGCAGAGGCAAAGGTGCTTGGATCGAGTCATTGTACAGCTCTAATCTGGAAACAGGCTGTGCCGGGTGAATACGGATATCAAGATTTCCGAAATCTAACTCGTATGCACGTCAATGGCTAAGCACTTTGGAGATGGTGAATGGCCCAATATATGGCTGCTTAAAGTGTCTGCCTGCCTCTGTCAAACCAGTCCATTGAATAAACTCGGTCCGTAAAAGAACTTTCTGCCCAACTGCAAACTGCTTAGGCATGTGAGTCTTATTGAATCTGGCTTGGCTAATTTCTGCTGCTCGGGAAATGTTGTCTACCGCGTTGGCATGAACAGCCGAGTACTGGTCAAAATGATCTCGAATAGCTCTTTGTATTGGAACAGGAGCTTCTGGCGGAATAGTGATAACCAGGTCATGAGGCGAAAGTGGTTGCGCCATCGAGTCGAGATAAAATGGTGAATAACCAGTTGATGCAGAAACGGTATTGTTAATTGCAAACTCCACCAGAGGCAACTTGTCCTCCCACGAATTGGCTGAAGTATCATTGCAACAACACCTGAGGATGAAAAAAATACTACTTAATCAGTTTATAAACCAGAGGATGGTGAAATCATATCATGAATCAACAATTTGAAAAATACCTGAGGATGTCCTCAATGAAGGCATGGCTCCTCTCATTGGCAGCATTCGACTGTGGATGGTGTGATGACGTCATGGACAATCTCGTGCCAGTAGATTTCCACAGTGTCTGCCAGAATGTAGAGGTGAATCTGGGGTCTCGATCTGAGATGATGTTCCTCGGAAGACCATGGAGCTTGAAGATATGCTGCATATAGATAGAAGGCAGTATGCTGAGCTGTCCAGGTCATGCTGAAGGGGATGAGATGACAGCGATGAGAAAATTGACACATTACCACAAATATACTGTCGTGCCCATTAGTGGTGATAGGCAGGTCAGTGATCCAATCAAGAGATACATCTAGCCATTTTGTCTTAGGCACGGAATATCGTATATGTGCCTGACCATAAGGCTTGTGTCGCCTCGTTTTCTGGCGCTGACAAACGGGGCACTCCCGAATGTACTTGATGGCTGCCGTTGTCATTCCTGGCCAATAATACCGGCTACGCAGAAGATGAAGCATGCGATTTTTGCCTACATGACCAGAAATAGTGGCTGAGTGGCACTCATGAAGAAGAATGTGGCGAAGTTGTGTGATCTCACCGTCATCTGTGGGGACTTTAGCTGTTGGTGGAATGTACAGCTGTCTGCCATATATGGTCTTACGATAGATCAACCCCTGAATGAGCTCGAAGCTGTAGCTGCTGACTGATTGTGACGAAGTCGATGATGTCAGCTTAGCCAAAATAGTCTGTGCAAATGTGTCACGATCATACTCGGATATAATGATGTCGTGTAGCTGATGAGCTGATGAAGAAGATATAAGAGCAATGAATGTAGGATCTGCAGATGGAATGACCTCGCTGATGTCCATATGATGAAGACAATCAGTGAGTTCAAAAAGTGCAGAGATACGCGTGAGTGCGTCTGCAACCTTATTCTTCTCGCCAGCAATGTGCTCTATACGGAAGTTGTATTCGGAGAGCTCATCCAACCACCGTGCCTGTTTGGGGCTCAGTGTGGATTTGGTCTGGAAATAAACCAGTGGCTGATGATCTGAGCGTACAATAGTCTCAGGAGCTCCCAACAAGATGTGGCGAAAGAATCGGAAGCCTTCCACAATGGCAAATAGCTCGATCTCAGGAATAGGCCAACGTCTCTGTGTATCGGATAGAGTGACGCTGTGATAACCACATGGCTTCATACCTTTTCCTTGATCCTGGAGTATTACTTGACCAACGTGTGTGCCTGATCCATCGACCTCCATAATAGATGGCAGTTTCTGATCTGGAAGCTGCAATACTGGAGCGTTACAGATGGCACTTTTGAGGTTATCAAATGCCTGCTGCTGCTCAGTTTCCCAGACAAACTCTGCATTATCTTTAAGGAGACGATTGAGCGGCTCGGCAACTTTGGAGAACTTTGGTATGAATCTCCTAAATTGACCGACCATGCCCAAGAATGACCGAAGGGATGACTTGCCATCTTTAGCCATACGGCGTAGAGGCTGCTTTCCAACGGTAGGACCATAAGACACTGGAGGCTGAATTGCCATGACTGCTCGGATTCTGTCTTCGATGATGGATAGGCCTGCTTCAGAGATGTGATGTCCGATAAAGTCTATAGATCTGACGAACAACTCCACCTTGGAAGGCCTGATGTAGAACTGGTGATCTCTGCAACGCTGGAGGAACTGTCGAACATGCTTCACATGGCTGTCAAAATCTGGACTGTATACAATAGTGTCGTCCATGAATATGACAAGGAACTGGTCGATGAAGTCAAAGAATGCTCGGTTTCCTACACGAAGTGCTGTTGCAGGAGCATTGGTCAATCCGAAAGGCATAACTGTCCATTCATAAGAACCGTATCTGGTGCGAATAGCAGTTTTATGAATGTCGTCTGGATGAATGGGGATTTGGTGGAAGAACTGGTTGAAATCAAATCTACTGAACCAGCGTGCTCCCTTAAGCTGTTCAAGAAGGGTATCATGGGGTGGCAACGGATATGTGTCCTTTATGGTGATATTGTTAAGGGCACGATAATCGCAACACATCCTCCACTTTCCCCCTGGCTTAGGAGCGAAGATGATTGGGCACCCATATGGTGATGATGATGGACGAAGGATACCCAACTCGACATATTTAATGATTTGCCGTTTGAGCTCCTCCATCATGGGTACTGGAATGGTACGTACTGGCTGTGATGGTGGCTTATGCCCAGGTTCAATGTTGATTCGATGATAACCACCTTCAAACCGTTCTGGCCTATGACCAGCTGGAAGATCCTCCTGGAATATGTCTGAAAAGTCTTCTCTCACTTGATCACGTGCTGCTGTGACCTCGGGGTCTTCCATAGTGGTGTCTGAGTCTGATGCTGCAAAGACCAGCTCACCGTCGACCTCTGAGAGAAAGAAGAGATAAGCTACGGCTTCTTCAGCCGAACCACTGGATCGAATGCGACGAAGATGCTTTCTCATGGTGGTAGCGCTGACCAATTCCATTTCAGGAAGGTCATCTGAGTCTGGAGTCTGCTCAACTCTGGACAATACTGTGCGAATACTGGAACCTGATGAATGCTTCCTAGTGATCGTCAGATTTTTGGTCTGAAAGTCAATGTGTGGATTCCTCCTCTCCAACCAATCTTGACCCAGAATGACAGTGAATGGTTTCATGTCAATGATGTAGAAATCTTCTGCATCCTTATACTTGCCCAGAGAAAATGTAGCCTGGGAAAGATAGGATGTGCATGGTAGTTGGCTTCCTCCAGCCAATCCCACTGAAAATGATGAAGAATCTGTGGGAGCTATACCAAGCTGAGCAGCGAACTGTCTGTCGATGAAAGACGATGTGGCTCCTGGATCTAACAAAATGTGAGTACTCTGTCCATAAACTTTCCCTTTATACAACAACAGCTTCTTCTGTGATTTCAGCTGTGCTGTTTGAGACTGCATCTGTGCGATGTGCTCTGAGGGATTGTCCATCTGCTGAAACTGTAATGTCAGACTGGAAAGGACTTCTTCTGAGATACTCTCAACCCGGCCACTTGCTTCAGTGGCATCTTCAGGCTGATCTACCCTCGGGGTGCTCTTAACACCGGTACCTGTGCAGTACCCTGAGAGTTTCCCTGAGGAGCTGGAGCTGATGGAACTGGATCTGGAGTTGCAACTGCTGCATTGATGCTGTGTTGACTTTTCATTTCCTTGACCAAGGTGTTGATCGTATTGATGAGTTTGCCAGACCCATCCTTAGCACCCTGATTCTGCTGCTGCTGTCTCTGATTCGGAAAAGGATTCTGAGCTGGTGGCTTTCCCTTGATCTGTTTTCCATCATCGGTCTTGGTGGCCCAACAATCCTTCTCGATGTGACCAGGACGACCACAACGATGGCAAGTCTTATCATTCTGTGATTTTCCTTTTCCTTTTCCTTTGCCCTTGCCTTTACCACCTTTTCCTTTGTTCCGATTCTGATTGGAGTTCTGGCTGCCACTCTGATTCCAATTCCGATTTCTGTTGGATCCGTCATATGGCTTCTGGCCACGTCCTCTGTCCTTATCCTTCTTGGCTGGACCTCCAGATGACTGCTCCTTCTGACCCCGATAGTGAAGGGTTTCTGATTGCTTTGAGTGAATGACGTAGTTCAAATCAAGCTATATCTGTGTGGTTTCTTGCCACGACATATTGTTCCTCTGCTCTTCTGTCAGGTATCTGAGCTGGAACTGTCTGCGGAGATCAGAATCCATACTGGTGAC
>LGRX02009635.1:0-11917 GCA_001247695.2 Cymbomonas tetramitiformis | reverse complement strand
CGCTTTTCTTTGGGGGGGGACGCGGGCGCGCCGCGGGGGGCACCCGATGACCACCGCGCGCGCGCCGAGCGCACCGCCACGAGGCAGCCGGATAGATGGCCGCTGTCTCGGGCCGCGTGACGCGCAGCTGCCCCACCAGGCACGCCATACTCATGGTGCCCAGGGGTGGCGCGCAGCGTGTGCACGGCGACCGGGCGCCATCGAGGCTCTTCGGAGAGGAGATGAGCGGGCCTGGGAGCGTCACACCGCACACGCGTGCCCCCGCGACGAGCGCGGAGCGCAGCACCCACGTGAGGGTCGCTGTTGCGGCCTGTGTGGCCGACGCTCCGGGCGAGATGGCGCCCGGCGATGGGACGCCTCGCCACACGCAGACAAGGGGCGCCGCCCTTGTGCTCGTGTCGCTACAGGGTGAGCACGAGAGGTGCTCGCCCGCGCCCTTCCCCACGGCGCCAGGAGAAAGCGTCCAGGCGTGGACCGCTTTCTTTTTGGGGGGGGGAAGAGAGCGCGCCGCGGGTGGCACACGATGACCACCGCGAGCGCGCCGAGCGCACCGCCACGAGGCAGCCGGATAGATGGCCGCTGTCTCAGGCCGCGTGACGCGCAGCTGCCCCACCAGGCACGCCATACTCATGGTGCCTAGGGGTGGCGCGCAGCGTGTGCACGGCGACCGGGCGCCATCGAGGCTCTTCGAAGAGGAGATGAGCGGGCCTGGGAGCGTCACACCGCACACGCGTGCCCCGGCGACGAGCGCGGAGCGCAGCACCCACGTGAGGGTCCGGCTGCTGAGGCCTGTGTGGCCGACGCTCCGGGCGAGATGGCGCCCTGCGATGGGACGCCTCGCCACACGCAGACAAGGGGCGCCGCCCTTGTGCTCGTGTCGCTACAGGGTGAGCACGAGAGGTGCTCGCCCGCGCCCTTGTTCCCCACGGCGCCAGGAGAAAGCGTCCAGGCGTGGAACGCTTCTTTTGGGGGGGGGAAGAGAGCGCGCCGCGGGTGGCACACGATGACCACCGCGAGCGCGCCGAGCGCACCGCCACGAGGCAGCCGGATAGATGGCCGCCGTCTCGGGCCGCGTGACGCGCAGCTGCCCCACCAGGCACGCCATACTCATGGTGCCTAGGGGTGGCGCGCAGCGTGTGCACGGCGACCGGGCACCATCGAGGCTCTTCGGAGAGGAGATGAGCGGGCATGGGAGCGTCACACCGCACACGCGTGCCCCGGCGACGAGCGCGGAGCGCAGCACCCACGTGAGGGTCGCTGCTGAGGCCTGTGTGGCCGACGCTCCGGGCGAGATGGCGCCCAGCGATGAGACGCTTCGCCACACGCAGACAAGGGGCGCCGCCCTTGTGCTCGTGTCGCTACAGGGTGAGCACGAGAGGTGCTCGCCCGCGCCCTTCCCCACGGCGCCAGGAGAAAGCGTCCAGGCGTGGACCGCTTTTCTTTGGGGGGAAGAGGGCGCGCCGCGGGTGGCACACGATGACCACCGCGAGCGCGCCGAGCCGCCGCCACGAGGCAGCCGGATAGATGGCCGCTGTCTCGGGCCGCGTGACGCGCAGCTGCCCCACCAGGCACGCCATACTCATGGTGCCTAGGGGTGGCGCGCAGCGTGTGCACGGCGACCGGGCGCCATCGAGGCTCTTCGGAGAGGAGATGAGCGGGCCTGGGAGCGTCACACCGCACACGCGTGCCCCGGCGACGAGCGCGGAGCGCAGCACCCACGTGAGGGTCGCTGCTGAGGCCTGTGTGGCCGACGCTCCGGGCGAGATGGCGCCCAGCGATGGGACGCCTCGCCACACGCAGACAAGGGGCGCCGCCCTTGTGCTCGTGTCGCTACAGGGTGAGCACGAGAGGTGCTCGCCCGCGCCCTTCCCACGGATCCGAGAAAGCGTCCAGGCGTGGACCGCTTTTCTTTTGGGGGGGAAGAGAGCGCGCCGAGCGCACCGCCACGCTAGCCATTTCTTTGATGGTGAGGACGTGGCCCAGCCGCTGGCGAGGGGCGCTCTTGGACGCACGCGAATTGAGGACCTGGTGAACCTATGGCATACGGTTGAAGCGGACGACGCGTAGTAGACGGAGAACTGAGTTTGTGCGCCTGCACGACGAGCATATGTGACCTCTTGACCGAGTGTTATGACCATCATGATGGCGGGAAATTGAAGACCGAAAGCTGCCTTGATATGAGTAGTGTGCCGCTGTGAGGAGCGCCAGCGATGTGACCTTAGTGGAGCCCTCAAGCTAATCAGATGAGCAAACGCGATGAGCAAAGTAGTAACGTATATGTTCGCGAGGACGCTTCCCACGTGAAGGGGGGGGGGAGTTGTGCTAGGACAACATATTGTGTCATGCGCGGATGACTCAACGGTGTCATACATGCTAGCAGTGCCATACGCGCCTTACGATATTAGCGCCCGAGACCCCTGTTGAGGAAGAGACCCCCCTTAGTGGGAGTACACAGTACTAGTGTACGGTGTAATAAGGTGTCATAGTGAAGCACTGACACCTCATACTGCATGATACTGTAGTAGAAGCATCTGATAGGTTAATGGGACTTGGCCATGCTGACTAGGATTAACTCAGGGAGTTGAGTGAATAAGTAATGGCCAAGGCCAAAGAAACAGTTGAGTTCCCAAGAGTAAAGACAAGCCAATATGGCAAAAGATATAACCTAATTCTTATATGCAAGTATATGCATTAAGTCTGGACATAGATCCTAAGAACCAGCATAGTTTGGTTAGCATCAAATGAGATATAGAGCATAATATAGAACCTTGCACTATATCTTATCCACAAGTAGTTTCACAGTGACTGTTAAGTAGAGGGTTTGGTACTGCCTCCTACATTCAGGGACCAGTGGTACTCGAGGTACTCGTGCTCGAGGTCGAAGAGCTTGTCGTACTCGTAGTGGGAGATGGGGGACAGGACGTGGCGAAGATTACCAAGAAGGACGGCGAAGTCGGTCTCGGAGTCAGGGCCGTCGAGCGTGTAACCCTTCTGCGGCTTGAAGCCATGGGAGCGGAGGACCTTCACGAGTTCTTCACCGTAAGTGAAGGCGTAGTCTATCCTCTCGGAGTACTCGTTCTCTTGTGACGCTCGGACTGGGGTGGACTCCCAGACCGAGGCATCTCGATGAAAATCGGCGGAGGTGGCAGCCAGCGAGGCTTGCTGATCAGCGTGGACATGCGCACCACCGGATCGGGATCTCGTCCCGGCGTGTGGGAACCCCTCTGAGGAGAAGGGGCCGCAGAGCCAGGCGAGTGCGGAACCCGCAGGGGTGCCAGACGCAGCCGCGGCGGCACGCGCGGAGCGGGTAGACTCCACCACAGGTCGAGGGCTTCGGCGGTTGGAAACCATAGCTGGAAGCACGTAATCGGGAATGTTTGAAAATGCGTAAAAACAACAGGGCTCAACTGTGGCCCAAATTGCCCACGGTTTGGTGATAAAATTTTGGACTCGGCCGCGATCTTCAACGGTGGCCGGGGTCTGGATATATTCGCTGCCGTAAGGACGAAACAGCTGCCGTCGGCTGCGGCGGATTCGAGGAGATTCGGTTCGCCCTCCAAGGATCAAAAGTAAACAACGAACACCCACAAGTGGTGGCCGATAACCTGACAAGAAGTGAGAAATATATATATAAGGATATATATATGTCGGGCGCTGAGGAGCGGAACTGTCTCGCAGGGGCAGGTGCTCTCGGATACTAAGATGATATAAAATACTTAGGTGAGTGTTTTATAGCACACTGACAACCGTGACAACGGACACTGGTGACACCTCGGGCTGAGGGGTGATATACGGGAGACCCACTGTGCCCCCCCCTTACAGTGGGGGTGGCAAGATTGGGCTCCCCGTGACAACTCACTCACACTAACAGGCGTACCTTTGACACTCATGACGAAAGCGTACGCTCATACCACCCTTCCAGCAGGTACTGTAAACGTTATTAGGCACGAAGTGGGAACTGATTCCGCGCGATCGAGATGTCATCAGACCTGACGTGAGACAGGTCGTCATCGTCATTTCGCCGGATCCGAGGTGCCATGCCATGCCATGCCATGCCACCGCTCCGAGGTGCACATGGTAAAACTGCGAACGGAAGGTCACAGGCAAACGCAAAGGGAAAGGCAAAGGGTTTAAGATTTAGCGGCAGTAGGAATAGTTTTCAGAAGCATATGGAAAGTATTCTAGTGCTTCTGAAAACTATTCCTACTTCTTCTATATCCTAAACCCTTTGCCTTGCCTTTTACTGCTGCACGCGACCGGCAAGCATCTTTGAAACTTCCGAGTTTCAAAGATGCGTTTTGTATTTTGGGTGCACCCTAAAATTACAAAACAGCCGAGCGCTTCCCGTTTGTGCGGGATATTCACATGTATTCCATGGAATATTTCATATGAATTAACACACATGCACACGCAGGGGAAACCCTCGGCTGCTTGGCATCTTTGGGTTTGGGTTTGGGTTCGAACCCAAACCCGAACCCAAAACATCTGCCTTAGAAATAAATTGCGCGTTGGGCGCACAAGTAACTTGAAGCCTTGAGCTTCAGGTAACTTAAAGATATATCCCTTGGCAGTATTTGTGCCAAGCTTCGTGCTCTAGGACGCACGGGAAGCCCTCGGCTGTTTGGCATCTTTGCGTTTGGGTTCGAACCCAAACCCAAACCCAAAACATCTGCCTTAGAAATAAATTGCGCGTTTCGCGCACAAGTAACTTGAAGCCTTGAGCTTCAAGTAACTTAAAGATATGTATCTTGGCAGTATTTGTGCCAAGCTTCGTGCTCTAGGACGCACGGGAAGCCCTCGGCTGTTTGGCATCTTTGGGTTTGGGTTCGAACCCAAACCCAAAACATCTGCCTTAGAAACAAATTGCGCGTTTCGCGCACAAGTAACTTGAAGCCTTGAGCTTCAGGTAACTTAAAGATATGTATCTTGGCAGTATTTGTGCCAAGCTTCGTGCGCTAGGACGCACGGGAAGCCCTCGGCTGTTTGGCATCTTTGGGTTTGGGTGTCACGTTCGAACCCAAACCCAAAACATCTGCCTTAGAAATAAATTGCGCGTTTCGCGCACAAGTAACTTGAAGCCTTGAGCTTCAGGTAACTTAAAGATATGTATCTTGGCAGTATTTGTGCCAAGCTTCGTGCGCTAGGACGCACGGGAAGCCCTCGGCTGTTTGCCATCTTTGGGTTTGGGTACGTTCGAACCCAAACCCAAAGGCAAAGGCATAGGACAGTTTCGTAGATTCTGTCCCGATGCCTTCGCAACCTCGCATGCTAACTCATATTATAATGAATATTCAACATTCAAGCGTTGGATACCCCACGCCAACGGGAAGCGCTCGGCTGATTTGTTATTTGGGTATGCGCACCCAAATGACAAAAAACGCATCTTTGAAACTCGTTAGTTTCAAAGATGCGTGGCCGATGCCTTCGTGCTTATGTGTATATTTCATATGAAATATGCCATGGAATAAATGTGAATATTCCGCACAAACGGGAAGCGCTCGGCTGTTTTGTAATTTTAGGGTGCACCCAAAATACAAAACGCATCTTTGAAACTCGGAAGTTTCAAAGATGCTTGCCGGTCGCGCGCAGCAGTAAAAGGCAAGGCAAAGGGTTTAGGATATAGAAGAAGTAGGAATAGTTTTCAGAAGCACTAGAATACTTTTCATATGCTTCTGAAAACTATTCCTACTGCCGCTAAATCTTAAACCCTTTGCCTTCCCCTTTGCCTCCGACCTTCCGTTCGCAGCTTTAGCATGTGCACCTCGCAGCGGTGGGCGGTGGCATGGCACCTCGGATCCGGCGAAATGACGATGACGACCTGTCTCAGGTCTGATGACATCTCGATTGCGCGGAATCAGTTCCCACTTCGTGCCCAATAGAGAATAGTTATGAGAAGTTCATGGTTTAAACCACGAAATCTCGATCATAGCGAAACTCGACCATGGTCGAGATTTCTCAACTACGTTTCGCTATAGATCCCCGGAATATTCTGCCTACGTGGGGGGGGATATCCGCGTCCCGTCAGCGTTCAGATCGTGGTCGAGTTTCGCTATGAAAAATTGAACTCGACCACGAAATTTCGATTTTTCGTGGTTGAGTTTCGATTTTTCATAGCGAAACTCGACCACGATCTCAACCACGGTATGTCATCACGATGTCAGCAGAGTCGCGTACGAATTTTCGACATCTCGGTTACACGAGCGCGTCAGTCGAGTCGATCTGTGAATTTCCCAAATTATTTTTTCAATTCTACATCTGCTGCAACTCAACCGAGGTCTCAACCACGAAATTTCGGGTCTCACGATCAAAAATCCGAAACGAAGCGTCCGATCGAAAATTCTTTCCATCGTGTCCGCGAAACGCAGTGATGACACCTTGGTTTAAACCACGGTTTTCATTTCGTGGTTTAAACCGTGAACTTCTCATCAACCGAGGTTGTCGCGATTATGAACAGCGCCGTGTCGTGGCGGGTGTCAGGGTGGCCAGGCTGTTGAGGTTCCAGGTGTGAGGGTTGGTGGAGTAAGGGCGCGCGTGGCGGGTGTCAGGGTGGCCAGGCTGCTGAGGTTCCAGGTGTGAGGGTTGGTGGAGTTAGGGCGCGCGGGCTGTTACGGGGGAAAAATTTTGTATATATTAATGGAAAGTGAAAGGTTCAGGAAACAGGGCAAAGTTGTGAAAAAGGGCCCCTTCTGGGAGTGTCAAAAGTGC
This sequence comes from Cymbomonas tetramitiformis, assembly GCA_001247695.2. Taxonomy (NCBI): domain Eukaryota; kingdom Viridiplantae; phylum Chlorophyta; class Pyramimonadophyceae; order Pyramimonadales; family Pyramimonadaceae; genus Cymbomonas; species Cymbomonas tetramitiformis. The sequence goes on along the minus strand of LGRX02009635.1, from coordinate 5,212 downwards.
ACGGGACTGGTGAGCATCCCCAAGGGTCTTGACAGGCAACCTGACGAAAAGGTGCCGGGTCAGAGCGGAGTCCTGAAGGGGAAGGCGAAAAGGGGCAACTCCAGCTCGAGAACCACGCAACGTCGGCCAAACGGGCTGCTGGGCCCGACTCCAAAAGGGATACCAAGGTCCAGCAGTCAGCAGATACCAAATTCGCAACTCGCTCGGGCTGGCTGGAAAGGTTGAATTAAGCCCCCGCGTTGGGCCAACCAGCCCGAGTGGGGATGCCCAAAGAAGGTGGCGGCAGTCGGCGCTGAATTCATGGGGTCGGCTCAGGCCACAACAGCGAAAGAACACAGTCGGGTAAAGTTTCGGAATTCATGGTGTCCAAGCAGCGAAGGAGTGTGGTGAATCCGCTCTGCGTTCATACAGCCGGAGCGCGCGTGAATGCACACTTGAAAACGGTCGCAGCGGGGTCCGGGCAGAGGAGCCGTTGACTCTCGGGAGTTTGAAAAGTCGTCAGGAGTGTTGAGCGGTGACGTCGTCTGAAGCGGCCGAGCTTAGCCGAGCGTGCTGAATATCCAAGTTTGTGCTGAATTCGAGTTTTTGAAACGGAAAGCCGCTGGCCGTCTCGGCGTCGCCGTGCACCTTCTCAACACTCCTAGGGTGGGAATTCACGGGAGTGCGAACTGTCGCGCCTCACCTGAGAATTCCCTTAGGAACTTGGTAAAGAAAAGTAGTCGTAAACGACGAAGACGATGTCTTCGTACGAACACGTAGAAGGCAGCAGCAGCGGCGTTAGTGAGTGAAGCTAAAGCTGAGCTGCGGCACGCACACATACCGCACACGCACGCACACAAGCATGAATTCAGGGTACACTTTTCGCGCGCCTGTTTGTTGTCGTGCGGTGAATTCAGAGGTGCTCCAGACTCCTTAGGTGCATATCGGGTCCCTGCACGACTGTCCGTTCTTTGCAAGAAAACCCGAAAAGCGTTCACTCAGCACACGGCGTCTCGGGCTTACCTCAACTGCGTGGAGCTGTGGCCTTTAGCGCTGCGGATTCGCCTTCCGTTATGCGAGTGTGGATCTACGCCTAACCGGTGTGGTCGCACGAGCGGGGTTGCGGGTTCGGGGGTACTGCGTGAATTCAGGCTATGCGCTACGTGAGGAGCGCGTATCAGACGAACTGTCCCTGGCTGATTCAAACAGGCGCTTAGTGCGTGGGAATTTGCAGAGTCGCTGTAAATTCAGCGAGGAAATATATATATTCGATACAAATTTACGCAAGGCCAAGATGATTTTGAAAGGTTCAGTGTTATCTGCAGAATGTTTTGAAATCGTCTCTATTCTCCTTAAAAGCTCCTTTCCTACAGCTGCAGCTAGGCGTTTTGTGTCTTCTCGGTTCGCGATGTTTCGCCTTCTCCAATCAGCGATCTGCTTCCTCATTTGAACTGTCGCCAAATGCTACATCCCGTTGGTGACTCTTGAGATACTACACTCTGATGATGGCTGCTGTTGTGACGTGGTGTCACATGTGGTGCGTCCATGTCGAGTTGCCGTGAACGTCTGTGCTTGGGGCGCGGTGCGGTGCTTCGCGATTGTACCCGTCGGTGTTGCAGGTGCCGGCGGTGATCCGGTGCGGCGAGCAGGAGATTTCGTCCACGTGGCGCGGATGAGGCGCTGTGGTGCCTGTGATGTTCCTTGATCTTCACGAGGCCGTAGATGGGCTCAGCCAGGCCCGGCGAATGTCGCGCCACGCCCGGCGGACTGTTGCCCCGGTTGTGCGAGCAGGGGCAGTTCAGAGAGAAAGCATTTTGTAGAACAGGAAATGGGTCAGGGCGAATGTGGTTCGAGTTTGGCGTTGGTGTCGTACGTGGTGACGTGGCTGTCGTGCTGCTGAATAACTGACTGGGGTGTTTTGGGTAGGTGTAACGGCTGATACGCCATGGGTGGCGCCCGTGGCTGCTGTGCGATGGTGCTGTTGTCGTGACGCGTCGTACTGTACTGCGTTGGCGTGTTTTGGGTATAACTGAGATGCGTGACAAGCGTCATCATGCAAATAACTGATTATGAGGAAGGGGTAGTCCGGGGGGCGCCGTACTGATCGCGGGTTTCACGGAGTTTCGACTCGCGAAAGGGGATGTGACTGTGAGGTTTACTCCTGTAAGGGTGGCAGTCAGGAAGGCTCGCCCTTGGACGTAGGTGCTGGCATCTGCTTTCCTGGTGGTTTGCTGAAGCAAGATTTACATCGGGCTGACGTGGATTGCTGGTGGTATCTGAGCGTGAAATTGGGGCGGTGGTGTGGCTGGTTATAAATGCTGGTGGTATCTGAGCGTGAAGTTGGGGCGGTGGTGTGGCTGGTATAAATTGTGGTATCTGAGCGTGAAATTGGGGCGGTGGTGTGGCTGGTTATAAATGCTGGTGGTATCTGAGCGTGAAGTTGGGGCGGTGGTGTGGCTGGTATAAATTGTGGTATCTGAGCGTGAAATTGGGGAAAAGCGATGTTGCGGAGTGGGGGAAAATGGTGACAACTGGGCGTGGGCGTGGGAATGACTGTCTGAGAGGTGGCAGGGAAGTGGCGAAGCTGAGAGCGCAAAGGGGAGGGAAGGCCTTTGTCGGGGCTGCGAGGGGGCCCCCTCCCGGCCCCAGGGTTGGGCGTGTCTATAGTTGTGACAGCTGTCGCGATTATGAACAGCGCCGTGTCGTGGCGGGTGTCAGGGTGGCCAGGCTGTTGAGGTTCCAGGTGTGAGGGTTGGTGGAGAAGGGCGCGCGTGGCGGGTGTCAGGGTGGCCAGGCTGCTGAGGTTCCAGGTGTGAGGGTTGGTGGAGTTAGGGCGCGTGGGCTGTTACGGGGGAAAAATTTTGTATATATCCCCCCCCCAGCTGAGGGCGTACTGGGCAGGGAGCCTTCTGCTGGTTGGGACGGGGAGAGTGCGATGTGTTCGTCGGGGTGGGGAGCTGGTGTGGCGGAGTGTGGGGTGGGTTGGTTGTGGCTGGTCGTGTGGAGTTGGGGGTGCGGCTGCGGCTGGGGGCGCGCTGATCTCGAAGTTCAGCGGCAGGGCGGTTGTGGCTGTGGGCGTGTTGTTGTCGTCGTTGACGGCGTTGGAAAAAATTTTGTATATATCCCCCCCCCAGCTGAGGGCGTACTGGGCTGGGAGCCTTCTGCTGGACGCTGAGGTGGTGGAGCGTAGGTTAGGCTTGCTGCGGTTGGTTGTGTGGAGCTGGCTGAGCGGCTGCGGCCGAGGTGCGCTGACCTCGAAGCGAAGTGGCTGGGTGGTTGTGGCAGTGGGCGTGTTGTTGTCGTTGTGGCTGGTGTTGGGGTGTGGCATTAGGGCAGCGGGCTTGGTCTGGGGAAAACTTTTTTCTTTTTTTTTCTTTTTAGGGGAACGTTGCGTTGGGGCGGATGAAAGCGTGGGCGTTGGGGCTTCTCGGGGAGGTTGTCAGGGGCTGTGGGGTTGGCGTTGGGGTGAGTGCCTAGGCGTGAGGGTGCGCGTCGCGGTGGTTGTGTCTCGGTGGTGGTGAGGTCGTGGGTTGGGCTAGAAGGACATGGAGCACGACGCGGCTTGTGGCTTGAGTCTACGCTGCAGCGTGGTGGCGGTGTCGGCGATGATGAGCCACACGTTGCGCCTGCCGAGTGGGCCCTTCTGCTTGCAGAGCAAGATGCTCATACGTTGCGCAGCGGCTAGTTCCCACAGCCAGCTGCGTCTGGCCGTGTGCGCGTCGAACACGTAGTGCAGGGGCACGTGAGCGCATGTCAGCTCCCTCCCCATAGTCAGTAACGGCAGGGCGATGTCTAAAACTCTGAAGGCGGGGCTGGTGACCACGACGTTGTAGCTGTCCATGCGCCTGACGTTGGCGGGCTGTAGTGCGTCCACTGGGGTGCTGGTGGCCATGGCGGGGTTGATGTCTGAGGAGTGCGTGGGCACGCCGCGGGGGCGCAGGGCTGCTTCGATGGCGCCCGTGCCGGCATAGGGGTCCCACACTTTGTCGGCGGGATGCCAGGCGACGTGAGCTGCCAGCTGTTCGATTTCGGAGGGGGTGGTGACCACTAGTTGTGTTCCCCATTGCTTGGCGCTGGTGTGCTGGCATTCCGCGTTGGTCATCGGGTGACGGTGTGTGACCGTGTTGGGGTTGGCAGCGGCGAAGTCCACTAATTCTTGGGCTTGTTGGCGTACGTGCTGGGCGAGCTTGGTGATGTGGGCGGGGTCCCAATGACCAGGTAGGAGGGTAGCCGTGGCGCGCAGCATGTTCTGTCTGCTGCCGAGGTCCCAGGTGCTGGGAAGGCTGTCAAAGGGCGTGGGCAGGATGGTTGAGCTGGGTGTGATTTTTGGGATGGCTGCCAATGCGGTGTGTAGGGCGTGCTCTGCGGCGAGCTGGGGCTGGGCCACTGCCTGCTTCTGCGGGGCCGTTGCGTTGTCAGGCAGCAGGTACCGCTGCAGTTCTGCCAGCGTGAAGGTCTCGGAGTCCCCGTCGTCGTACTCGCATTTAAGTGCGTAGGGGCGTTCTGCGGCTCCCAGCCACCGAATGGTGCCCTCGTAAGGCTTACCGTCGATAACCTTCAATGCGCGCTTTCCGTCTAACTGTTTGCCCCTGTTTTCGTAGGCAGTGAGGTATTGTGGGGAGAGGTCGTCGTCCGGCAGCAGGCCTAGGCAGCGGGGGCAGTACCAGAACTCTTCGTTGGGGACTCGAGTTAGTTTGGGCTGCAAGCACCCCAGGTGATAGCCTTGGTTGCAGTCGTCGCAGAGAAGGATGCTGGCGGGGCGATCAGCCTTTTTGCACACTTGGCAGCGCGCGTCCTCGTTGTCGTCCAGATTGTAGGTGATGGTGGGGTCGACGTCGGGCAAATGGCAGATGGCTATTTGCGAGCAGTGCGCGTTGCATGTGCTGCCGCATCGGCCTTGTAGCACGGCAGTGCCGTCGTCGGGCAGCTCTTTGATTTGAAGTATAGGGTCGCGCGTGTGGAGCTGCAGGCCGTGACTTACACTGCGCTTCAGGAACACGAAGTCGCCCACGCGGAAGTTGAATTGCTTGGGCAGGTACTTTCCTGAGCGCACTTGTGCGTATCGCTCGGTCTGGCGGTGTTGGGCTATGGCGATGTTGCTACCGGCCATGATGGTGGCCCTTTTGACATACTCGGCGCGTTCGAGGTAGCTGGCCGCCATGGCGTCCGCGTCCATGCAGGACTCCAGAGGCTGGCTGAGGCGCTCCTTGATGGCCGGTGGTAGCGTTGGGCG
>LGRX02009634.1:0-15232 GCA_001247695.2 Cymbomonas tetramitiformis | reverse complement strand
GTAGCTCGTAGTCCATGATCCTGATGAAGGCTGCGGTTGCTCCAGCTGCTCCAAACGGCATGGATGTGTAACGATAAAGCTGGTTGCCCCACCAGAACGCTGTCTTGTCCCTGTCCTCCTCAGTGGTCATGGGAATCTGGTGGAACGCCTTGGTCGCGTCCAGGGTAGTCTTGAACTTGGCCTTGGCCACGCGCTGGTAGAGCTCTTCTGGACGATGAGGTAACGTGTTATCCTTCAGCGACAACCGGTTCGTATTCCGGAGGTCGACGCAGAATCTCGTCGAGGTCCACTGTCCAGTGTCGTGATCCTTCTTCCCTGCGACCACCACGTTGCTGGCGTGTCTGCAGTGCTGCGAAGCCGGCTCGATGAAGCCATATTCCAGCAGTTCCTTGCAGTGCAGGTCGATGATCTCCTGCTCTCCCGGGCTGTATTTCCTCGGTCGTTGATAAGCTACCTTAGTCTCGTCCTTGAAAGGGATGGCGAAGGTCGCATGTGCCGCGCCCCCATGGTAGCCTTTGATGTCCTGCGGCTTGTTGGCGAAGCAGTAGCTGCACCTCCTTACCACGTTGCGCATCTCCTCCCATTTCTCCTCGGTGAACTCGGGATGTCCTCCAAAGGTGGCATTGAGCTCGGTGTCCAGCCACGCGGCCTCGTCCTTGGTGACCCTGGTCGTGCCCCCTGGATGTAACGTGTCCAGCACCGTGTGTGGGAGCACCTCGTCTTGCTCTGCCACCATAGCCTCCCACCCGGTGTCCCATTGGCGCGAAGACCTCTGGTCTTCCCAGGCGGTCCTGGCAGATCTGATCGGCGAGCTCGAGCACGTGTCCATCGTCAGCACGCCCTGAGGCTCCCCAGGGGCCACGACGGCCACCCAAGCAGCCACCGCTAGCAGCAGCAAAAGTTTTAAAATTCTGCCGGTACCCACTGGTTTAACTGGAGGGTGAAGGGTCAGTATGCAAGTCAACATTTTCCACCCCCCTTGCATACGGCCCAGGCCTCCTCCCGCAGCCACGTAGGCCACCAGCGCCAAGACTGACATCACATAGACAACGCGCGCCACCTGGTAGCAAGCGGCTGTGAACTGCAGGCGTTGCAGTCGAGCGGCAAAGCGCGGCTTCTGCATGCGCCGCGGAACAGCGGCTAGCGTAGCCGGCCCTGCGGCCAAGATCCGCTGGGCGACCGCCAGCGCGCGGCCCACCTGAGTCTCCAGCGCGGCGAATGTGCCACCATCTTGAATCAAGCCGGAGCATGGCAACCCATGGCGGACAATGTGGGCGCCAACTGTCAAGACGCACCCCAGAGTGACGGCCATGTGCGTGAAGTGCATGGCGAGCATGGCGAGGCAGAACCGTATCAACGGCACGTACCACAGCCCACGTCGAGCGTGGTGGAGCCCAGCTACCTCAAGAGCACCCTTGGTCAACAGCAGTAAGTGCCTGGCCAGCTCCAACAGCACTCGCAGAGGCGCCTGTTGATGTGCCCATGGCTCGAGTGGCGTTGCGCGCACGGCCCACAGCGCGCGTGCTATGGCTCTGCGGGGCGCGTCAGCGTGGAATGCCCAGCAGGCGACGACCTCACCAAGAAATCTGAATACCTCCATAGCCATCCATACTGCCATCACCGCAAAATGAGGCAGCTGCGGCCAATGCAAGCGCACGAACACCCCCATGAGCAGGAAGCACACCTGAGTGCGCTTCGCCCGCCTATCATCGGCGGGCTGCGTGTCCGGCTTGACGCCGGGGCTGCTTCTCAGTGACGGGCGCGCCGGGCTGCAGCCGGCCCGGTGCCCCCTTGAAAAGGCCCCAGTGCGCTCTCCCTTCTCCTCTCCTCCCAGATCTCATCATAACTTTGGCGTCTCTGGGGAGCACGCGACGCGCCCATGCCGGCATGCCGACCGCGAGCCGCGTCCTGACGATGAGCGCCTTCCCTGGGGCTCGGAGACCTCCTCCTGCGCTGACCAGCCCGTGGTGAACGCTGCTGTGCGGCACTCTCAGTGGGACTCTGCGGGCGCGCTGCAGGATGGCCTGAAGGTCGAGTGTTGACATGCGCAACGAAGCCACTGGAACGCTCCGGGCTGCTTGGTGCTGTAGAGCTCGGGGTTGATGGCACGTACGAAACGGAAAGGTCCTGCTCTTGTGCAGCTGGAGGCACGGCTTCAGTCTGCTGCGTGCAGATGGAATGTGTCGGGGATCTCAGAATGTCGTTGATTGAATGGTGCTCAGGTCTCTGTGCCATGTTGCACTCCAAGCCCATGGTTGATATCCCGCCGAGAACTCGGCCAGAGTAGGGTGTCGGCGCGGTCGTGGCTTGCGTGCCCATGGTTGATATCCCGCCGAGAACTCGGCCAGTGTAGGGCGCCGACGTGGTCGTTCTCGCTCCAATCCTCGCAGTTGCGTGGGCAGTACGCGGTCGTTCTTCATATTCTCTGATGATCGCCTGACGTGCCCGTATCGATTCCGAGAGAGTTGTTATGGTGAGGTGGTTCGCCGCGACCTCGGCCTCCCTCTGCGCCAAGCTGGAAGACAGCCCAATCAGTCTTTCACTGATGACCTCCACGCTGTCTTCATCCTCTGTCAGCGGCGATGGCGTCCTGGTGCGACCCGTGTGAGTGCTCGCACCCTCAACAGCCGCAAGGTCGGAAGAGTATCCTGGGTTGCTGCCATCTCCCTCCTCACTTCCTGCATCTTCTCCCTCGATTGGGTCCAGGCACCTTATGAAGTCGTTTCGAAGACGCGCCTGCACCTCTGCTCGACGTGCCTCAGCCAGCAACGCCGGGCCCACCGAGGACATGAACGCAGACAATGGTTCTCGGTGCATCACCGCCACCTTGTTCCAGGTCTCCCAGCTGCAGCAGTCAAACTTGCGCGTGCCTGAGGAGAGGTACTCCAAGGTGAACGCCATGCTGCTGGGCCCCTGCTCACTGTAGTAGCGATTGTCCTCAAAGAGGTAATACACGGCCTTGGACCGGGCGTTGGCACGGGTCTTAAAAACCCGTAGGGTGCCCTGCCGTGGGCCATCGCTCAAATGGCTTCTGGCGATCTCCAAGAGCTGGGTGCGATCGACCAGATGCTCCATATGCTTCTGCAAGGTGCCGAGGAGTCCTCCCGTGCAGCCTTTCGACTGCCCACCCAGAGGCAGAAACTCTCCCCTTTGTCCCACTCCTGCGGAGGAGGCGTACTGGTGCAGGGTCTGGCTGCTGAGTCGCTGCGTGTGCACCCCCTTTCCTCGCTCCGCGAAGGGCTTCCCAAGCTGGAACTCGATCTCTCCCATGAAGCAACGGTACTGGACGAGGAAGACCGTCTGTCCATGCAACGCCATGAACTCCGAGATCTCTCCCAGGTCCAGCCAGTTGGCTTCTCCAGTTGTGTTCTCGCTGCGAGTGGGCGACTCCGGCTCGTAGGTGCCCTGGAACACTGCAGCGTGATACTCCAACATGGCAGGGTCGAAGGTGCCGTTGGGCCAGGTTGGATGTCGTAGACGAAGCGGTGCTGAAGATGGTGGCTGTGCGGAGCCAGATGGCCCTGCCTCATCCCCCCTGACCGTCTTCGACGTCCTGAGAGTCTTGGATGCGCGCACTGGAGGGTTTCTTCTGGCCCCATAAGTATCCAGCGAGTCCTGTGCTTGCTCCTCTGTCTTGCATGCACCGAGCATCACTCTCGTGTTGTCCCCCAGGTGCAGGTACTCCACAGCGGCGGCGTTCGTGCTAAACACCTCGCCATTGCCTCCTTCCCCATCTGTCACCGGGTAGAACTTCCCCACCTTGTCCGCTGCGTCTGACAGCGTGAGCTGCGGGATCACATTCACCTCGCTCGTCACCTCCATATCGTACCTCACCTTCAGACGAGCTCGAAGGTCAGCGATGTCCACTCGCTGTACGTACTTTAGATGCTGGTACTGCCAGCGCTGGTCCTTCTCATAGTAAAAAGGCAGCTGGAACTCGCCAGTCATCTTGCCCATGGGGTTCATGATGGTGACGCCTTCCATGGTGTGACGCACCATGCGCTCCATGAGATCCCATTGGGCGCGAGAGTGCTCGCTGAGTACGCAGAACTGGCGCGCCACCTTGTCCCACATGAGCTTGCCCGTCACGACTCCTGGGTACGTCTGATGGGTGTTGAGGGCCTCCTGAACACTCGCCATCGTGTACCTTCCAGCCTCCCGATGTGCACCACAGTCAGGGAGTGACACCTGCTCGTTGTCCTTCCTGCCGCTCGGCCTCGTGGTCCAGGTTTCTGAGGGTATCTTCGTCTCCTTGTCAACCTTCTGGTCCACCAACGTAAAGTCGGGCCACAGTAGCTCCGTCTCCAGGATGGTCTTGTATTCTCCACATCGCGGGAACTTGACCTGCACAAATCCTGCGTCTACACCACCTCCATCGCCCTCTTCGCAGAGTGTGCACAGACGAGCATAGCCCGTGCGGTCGATGTACAAGCGCTGCTGAGACCAGCTGCTCTCCTTGTCTTGGTAGTCCCACGGGTTCACTGCCATGCCCCCCCATGGCTGTACGCTGGCCAGCTTGAAGGCAGCTTCGCTCTCGGCCTCCTGCCTCAGCGTGAGGTCTGGATAGCGAGGGTCTGTCTGAGTTGTGGTCAGGCTGGTTTGAGTGCGGGATCCCCTCGTGTCTGGCTCTTCAGCACTGGACCACTCACCTCTGGTCGCCACATTGGCTTCCCGCTGGCTGCGTGATGATGCTTGTAGCATGCCCAGCATCTGGTCTGTCAAGGACGTACCAGGCGGCGGAGGTTCGTACGTCGAGCCCTCGGTGTGTAAGCCGACTCGCCCAGTGAGCTCGACTTGTATTATCGAGCTGGGTCTCAGGAAGCCCGCCTCCACCATGGACTGGCAGCGCGCCTCAAGTCTCTCCCTCTCATCCGAGTTGAACCTTCTCAGCCTCATCTCCTCTAGCCATGACGCCAGGCTTTCCATCAGCTCGGGGTGGTTTCGCGAGAATGCACAAGGTGCAGGCGCACACCTCTCCCCTGCGAGGGCCAGACGGTCTTCTCCCCTTGCGCCCAGGGACACTGCTTCACGTGGTGGTAGCTCGCACTCATCAAAAGCGTGGGCAAGAGTGCGCGCTGTCGTGGCATCAACGTCGAAGATCTCGGTCGCCAGGCACACTCTCGGGTCTTCATTCCGCTTGCTCCTTGCATCGACGGGCGGCGTCAACTCGATCAATGGCAACGTGACCTTCTCCTTCATACCCAGTGACACCGCGGCCTCAGAAGTAGCAATGCCTCTGTAGAGGTCGATGGTCAACTTGAGGGCGTTCTTCAGGGGTCCAGTGCCCACCAAGAAGTCCCACGTCGTGTCATTGGTGTAGGTGACGAAGGCGTGGAGCCGATGCAGAGTCATGTACGGCGTGCCCGCGGCGAGAACCACATCCACGTAGCAGTACTTCGTGAATTCCGCAGGGCTGCCATCACATCTCGCCACCCTGGCCCCTGTCTCTGCATCAAAGATGGTCAAGCCCAACCTGTTGGCTGTCCTGATTGGGATAATGTTGCAGTTGGCCCCCGTGTCCAGGAGAAGCGCTTTGTACAACATAAGCAAGCCTCCAGAGGCCACCAGCGCCATCCCTTGTGCCAGAGAATCGTTCAGGAGCTTGCATACAGGCTGGACCTGCGCCATGGCAGTGAGCTGTTCCTCTGTAAGGCCACTGAGCATCTTCTTCTTCAATAGCTCGTACGCCTTAGCGTCCATGGTCCCTGCGTGCAGCTCACCCCTCTCGCTGAAGTCTCTCACCCCGTAGCTCTCCTGGACGGTGGCCGCTGCAGCTGTTACACGCACCGTCGTCCTCTCCTTCCTGGGCTGCTCCACCATGTCCTCCGGCATCTCATCCAGAGGAATCTCTTCTTCGTCACTGTCGTCGCCCGACTCCATGCCCGGGCAGTCATCATCCTCGTCGCTGGTGTCCTGGCAGTCTGCTGCTGAGGCTGTCGGCACGGGGAGCTGGTCGTTCTCAGCCAGTTCCACCAAGGTCTCCACACCCCTTGGAGCTGATATGCGACCTTCTGCTACGAGTCCAGCAGCTAGCTTGCGGAAAGCTGCTCCCAGGCTCTTGATCACGGAGGCCATGAGCTGAACCTTCCTCTGCATCTCGTCTGCCGCAGGCGCCATGGGCACCTGTGCGTCCGCCTCGTACTCCTCGGGTGTCTTCACTGGGAAGCCCCTCATGCGCTGGGTACTTCCCAGGGCTACTGCTGGAGCCGCCGTGAGTTCAGACTCCACACTCTTGCACAGCGTCTCGGGGAGTGCCCCCAGACCCAAGGTGTTGAGAGCGCTCGAGAGCTCCTCTTCGCCCATCTCCTTGGCCATGGCTGTGAGTAACTCGGTTGGAGGGCCAGACGACACTCCTACCCCTGCGCTGCCATGGTGGTGCGCGCATGTGTCGACGGTGTGCGTCTCCCTCTCCGCGACGTGCGCTGCGACTGGTTCCCCGTCGGAGCCCTCATCCTCGGACAGCACCTGCGACTTCACGCTGCCCGCACGACTGGCCGTCTTCCTAGCAGCCACCATGCCCTGGTACTCTGCTTTCAGCGCCTCGGGATTGCCAGTGGTGCTCTTCTGCTTGTCCTCCGGTGGCTGTTTGGCTCTGTACTTGTCCTTCTCTTCGTTGGACAGCTGCTGCCAGTCCGTCACCAGGATGCCCCAGTCAGAGTTCTTGAAGCGGTTCTTCAGGTTATACATGCGCAGAGCGGCGTTCTCCGCGTCCCACCACTTGCTGGAACCAAGCCTGCTTTCGTGGAATCCAGCAGGCATCTTGACGTGTTTATAACCACTCCTGCACTGCTCGGGATCGGACTCATGCCAGCCCCCTCCAAAGCAGCGCAAGCACTTGGGTTTGTCGTTCGTACGCACGCCCTCTGCTGGCGGTGGCGTCTTGTTGTAGGAGGCCTTCTTAGCTCTTTCGGCCACATTCACCTCCTTCTTCATCTTCTTAGAAGGTGATGCTTCTACCTTCTTGCTGTTCTCCGGTTCGCCTGACTGAGTTACCTCAGAGGACTCAATCTTCTTGATCGAGTTCTTTATGGCCTTGAGGTCAAGGCCATGCTGTCGCGCCTCCCAGGTGGAGTACTGGCAGCCACATCGTCTGGTGATCTCCTGGAGGAAGGTGAGGATCCAAGACTCTGCATCGCCCTTGAGCTTGTCTTGAACCTCGACGATGGCCTCCAGGTCCTTCCAGGTCACCCGATTGGGTGGCGGGAACTGTGCCCTCAGTTGCTCCTTCACCCGCGTCTGGAAGATCTTGATGCGCAGGTTGTCTACGCAGTCCTCGATGAAGGTACGCAGCTCTTCATCGCTCAACACCTTCCCAGTGTTGAGCTGCATTTCCCTGCGTTGGCACATCTTCATGTAGGTCAGACCATCCTGCCCCACCTCCTGTGGCTTCTGTGTCAACAGATCCACTTTCTCTTGAGTCCCTTTCATCATGAACTTCTTGTCAAGGGCAGCGATGAAGCCCCTGAGCGCATAGAAGTACTGGGTATCACGGGTGCCATCACGTCCCGTCAAGCCTTTCAGGGAGGTTCCATCAGTCAGATATTCGTCGGAAACCTCCCCTTGGGTGTCTTGGTTTGTCACTGGCCTCGCTATCACCCACGTGGTGCCAGCGTTCATCTCATTGAAAGGGGGTCTAGCGCACGGGATGGTACCCTCGAGTGGGCCATGCTCGCTAGTGTCCTTCAGGACTCGGTCCATGTTGGAGGTCACTACCCCCCCTCTTTCGTAGTTCTCGCGCCACCAGCTGAGAGCTTGTGAGTTCTCTCCAGCCAGACACGCAGGGATCATGTCCCACAGATATTCAAAGTCAGGGGGAGTCTCTCTCAGAGTCTTCATCTGTGCTTCGGTGAGAGTGCCAGCCCCGGACCTGAGCCTCTTCCTGACGTTGGCGTTGTGCTGCCGTACGAAGTTCTCGCACATGTCGGCGAACTCCCTCAGGAACTTGGGCCGATCTTCTTCCTTGGTGCCCGTGTAGTTGGGCAGTGTACCAAGGTTGACACGAGCGTAGTCAGTATACTCCATGTCTTCTTCAAAGATTGCTAATGGCTCCTGGGCTTGGGCTTGCAGTTGGACTGGTGCTTGTGCCTCAGGCTGTACTAGTGCTTGTGCCTCAGGCTGGCCACCGGCAGCCCCTTCCTCTCCCTCCAGCTCTGAGAAATGCTGGCTCACTCGTATCGCCCTCTGGGCACGCCTCTCTGCCCGTTGCTGTTCCTCGCGGTCAGCCTTGGATTCCGTTGCTACCTTTCTGGTGAAGAAGAAATACTGGTGTGAAGGCTCTTTTCACTCCACACTTCCCAGCTTACCAGTACGGATGAATCCGTCCCTGGCCTCACCTTTCAGTGCTTTGCTCTAAGTAGCAATCACTGCCAGCATAATTTCGTCCACGACTGGTGAGCAAGGTTCCATCTGTGACCCGGTCTTATATTGGCTCTCCCAGATGTCCAGCAGGGTTGCCTCTGCACTTAGTGTCTCTGGTCTACGCAGTAAGTCAGTAGAACGCCAGCATAAGTCAGGTGACCACAAAGAATGCTGTCGTGAAGATGCCCACTGACAGTCCTGTTTCGCTCCACGCCTTCAGGCGTACCAGTACGGATGAATCCGTCCCTGGCTTTACCGTCTGGTGCTTTGCTCCAGCAGGATGTCACTTCCCGAAATAGCCCAGTACATAATTCTCAACGCTGCAATCATGTTCGTAAAATTAGCAACTGGTTCTGCTGTGACCGCTGTCGCTGTACTTCGCAAGACTGGTGAACTTCGAGTGTCGCAACAGCCTGCTTCACTCAACCTCTTCCAAGGCTTACCAGTACGGATATATCCGTCCCTGGCATCACCATTCAGAGGTCTCGTTCTTCAGGACTGCTGTTGAACTCTCAGCATTACAGACGACATGTCTGTAATAAGGCACATTTTTGTTTTGAAAAAGACTGTTAATTACAGTTCTGACGCAGTCGCACAAGGAGAAGTCCACAAATGTATATCTTTACAAGCATAAGAATACTGTATCTTATTAATTATCTCATAACACTGCTGTTTTCGCGGTCTCAAGCGAGTCCTGGCTATTCTCGGAATCACTGTTACGAAGGCAAAACAAAAATGAGCGTCTGCTCACTCTCACTACGCCGCCCTACTTATTCTCGCTATCTCCAAACAAGTGTAACACCCATCCGTATTTCCGTATCTCGTCACTGTCATAACTCCTCGCGCGTATCGTACTGCGCGTGTCATACGTTCGTCACAGAGACTGCTACAGCAAGTGTCACAACCCGGCTGAGGTACACGATAAGCCGTGGTTTGTGACAAGAGACCCTCTGCCATCGGTGATCGAGGTGGCTGCTTATCCGTGTCTATGCTGAACTTAGCACACAGATCTGTGATGCTCCGCTCGTGTGAAAGCTCAATTCTGGTCGGGTATGACTCTCCTGTAGGAAGTGTCTCAGTCTGAACATCAACTCTGAGCTGGAGGAACTGGTTGAGGACACCAGAGTAGGTGGCCTGAAATGTGGACATGATGTCAGTGTGAAAGCGGGCTCTGGACAGCTCATCGGCACAAGCCACAATGAAGTCATCAACATAGATGAGGACTATGAAGAGCTGAGTGTCAATCCAGCCGATGTATAGGCACTCGTCATATGTGGACCTGCTGAGTGTAGGGTAGCGGTCTGTCATGAATCTGTGTGCGGTCTCTGACCAGAGTCTGCCTGAGGTCCGATGTCCGTAGAGTGCCTTCTTCATATAGGCACCTACATATCCTTTGGGATGAATGTACCCCTTCGGAAACCTGACATAGTACCGCTCATCCTCAGGTATTAGAGCCTGGAGGAAAGCCTGAGAGACATCATAGTGGTATGGCATGAGTCTGTGTTTCAGGCAGAGCGCTAGTAGGAGTCTGAAGGTGGTGAGCTGAGGTGTAGGGGCAAAGGTCTCCGCCTCCTCATAGAAGGTACGGTCCATGTCTCCTCTGGTGGTGCATCTGGCCTTGAACTTGTCAAGGGAGCCGTCTGTCAGCTTCTTGAGCTTAAAGACAAACTTACTGGGGAGGACGGTGGAGCCTGGAGGGAAGGCGGTGACTGGATCGGCCCTGTCTGGCTGAAGTATGCCGTCAATTTCTGACTGAATGGCTTTGTGCCACTGTCTCCAATTAGGGCTGAGCCGAGCCTGTCTGTATGTGGCAGGGTCTGGCTCGTCCATGAAGGCATCACTCGGGAAGTCTGCGGGGTCCGAGTCTGCATCCCTGAGGGCAAGGAGCATGGCCTTCTGATCTGGGGAGATGATGACAGCATCGGTGTCTGCATACTGGGTGGAGTGTGAGTCAGCAGAGTCGAAGTACACCTGGTATCTGTGCTGGACCTGAGGCTTATGGTCTACAGACACGATGACTGCAGGATGATACTTCTGTCGGTCAGCTGGCTTAGCCGAGCACATAGCAAAACACGGGTAAAAGACATTAGGTGCCCCATGTTTGTGTCTGTGCTTGAGAAAGCTGATGAGAGTGGCATAGTGGCTTTTGGCCAGCTGGAGATAGTGTATGAGCTTTACCCAGACTGGATGTCTGAGTTTAGCACACTGGACCTTGACATAGGCAAAGGTCTCTGACTCGTGGGTGCTGCATGCAAGCTCGAGGATGTCGGGGGAGGAGAGGGCTGTGGGGCGTCGGATGGGGTACAGCTTCTTTGTGAAGATAGCTGTGGAGGCGGGATCAACCAGAGTGTTGTGTGTGTTGGCAAGTGTCTTAGCCATGAGAGCAGGGTCAGTGACAAACGTAGGCCTAGAGAGAGCCTTGAGTTTTCCTTTCACTGTGTCAAGGCATAGATAGTTGCCAGGTGTGAGATTCCCGACATAGCGGTAGGGCTTGCTCTTAGGCTGTAGCTTAGCCGAAGTGTCAGCTTTAGCTCCTGCCTTAGAGCGCTGTGCGGGGTCCTGCCAGACATTGCACTCGGACCAGAAGGGCCGGAGCTCAGTGTAGTCGAAGTGACGGCCGGTGTATCTGAGGTGAGGCGTGTCCATTCCAATGTGCCTGTTAGGCATAACATTGAGGACTGTGTTAATGGCATGGAGTGCAGCAAGAGGCCATGTGTACAGCGGGGCATCATATGTGCGCATGGTGCTGTTCATGATCTTCTGCATGTCTCTCCAGAGCACCTCAATCTGAGCCTGGAACTCGTGCATGTATGGCGGACCGGTCTCATGACGCATGCGGTACTGTCGGAGGAGTGTCTTCATCTCCTCCGATGTGTACTCTGTGGCACAGTCTGTGTGGAATGTGATGGTCTCTGGTGTGAAGCCGTGGGACTGAATGTCATCAAGGACAGTCTGGAGGTGGAAGTGTTGGCCTCCCTTAGAAGGTGAGGCATACCCGAAGGCCTTTTTAGTGACGGGGCACTTAAAGGCACTGATGAAGACTGACTCGTCGTAGCCAGGGGGTTTGCATGGGCCCCAAATGTCAGCAAATATGTGCTGAAATGGCTTGGACTGTTCCCATTTGACAGGCCGGTGGCTGGCTGGCAAAGCCGGAGGTGGTCTGCGGTTGGCTCTGTCAAATACATTAAAGGGTCCTGGGCGCTTGGCATTCCAGGTGTTGCAATGAGCACACCCGCAGCCTGACAGGATAGTCCTGAGTGTCTTCATGGAGAGGTGTCGTCTGGGCACTGCAAACTGAAGCCCCTGTGAGAAGAGGTGAGCAATGTACTGGTGTGAGTAGTGGCCCAGACAGGCATGGAGGTACTGATGAGGGTCAATCCTGGGGACTGTGGTGGCATCCTTGAAAAGGATGATGGTGTCGAACGGGGCCCCCTGGATGAAGACACGGTCAGCACCGCCCTCCTCTCCTGCATCTGTGAGGTCCTGGGGGGAGTAGGTACCAGCTCGAGGGCGGGAGAAGAAGCCGGGTGTGCCTGCTGGGATGGTGGCTATCTCCTGAAAGTGATAGGTGAGTGGCCACCAGGCTGCAGATGGTGACTTCCGAAGACACACCGTGTATGAGGTGTTATTAGGGTCTAACCAGAAGTCCTCTAGCATCTTCATCAACATCCTTTGGATGATGGAGTTGATGAAGGGCGGGTTGGCCCAGAAAGAGCGCCCGCACCAGACATGATCCTCAGCAGGGTCCTCGAGGGAGTAGTAGTGCTGGCACTGTGTGTTACCCCGTGGGTAGGGGATGCCGTCTGAACAAGGCTACAATTCAAGCAATTGCAATATCTTTATGGCAGGAAAGATTGACCAGTAAATTAACAGGTTGAGCAACAGCTCCTCCAAATAGTTACTTCAAGTTAGAACAGCCTCCAAATGGGCAATATTCATGTCTTATACTTTCAAGGCGCGCAATTCATATCTCTAATCGATCTGTCCCATGTCGGCTGGCATATCATCATCTGCCACCTATACAAATCCTAATCAGAGAATCTGCATTTGGACAATCCTAATCAAGACAGTTGATTTCATTGTCCCTTGCTGATCTTTGCCTTCTTCCTACGAGGAGCCACGTCCAGCACTTCTTCTTCATCACTGTCACTGCTCATGGTGCATTTCAAATGAGTGATATACTCATGTGTCCAACATCTCGGATATTTCCTAGATTGCCTCTTCGTCTCTTCAGACACCCCAGCCTTATTCTCAACCATTGAAGTCAATCCAGTATCCGACCCATATGGTTTCTTTGGTGGTACATGAACAGTTTCCACCACAGAGGCTGGGGCATCCTCAG
Organism: Cymbomonas tetramitiformis; assembly: GCA_001247695.2. NCBI lineage: Eukaryota > Viridiplantae > Chlorophyta > Pyramimonadophyceae > Pyramimonadales > Pyramimonadaceae > Cymbomonas > Cymbomonas tetramitiformis. Next base: position 2,532 of record LGRX02009634.1, on the reverse strand, counting down.
ATATGGCCTCAGACTTCTGCTCGGTAATAGGCTGATCATCGGGCTGAACAGGTGAGGTCGGGGAGGTGCCCTTTGGTACCCAGTGAAGTTCACCCTTCTCATCCATGATCAATTGCAGTCCCAGTCTCTTCAACCTTCGAGCTTCAGCTTGTTCTTCAGCATCGTCAGCTACCAAGTCATCGAACTCGCTGACGTCATCCTCGGTGTCATCATATTCAGGCGAAGTTGGCTCCCATTTCGGACTGGCAGTGTCCATGTCATATATGACACCCGCGTCATCTTTGTCATCCGAACCTGGTAGCTTCTCCTTACTGTTAGTGACACCTGCGTCATCATTGTCATCAGAATCTGGTAACTTCTCCTTACTCCAGGACACAGCGCCTGTACCCGAATCTTCACTGTTCGTAGGCGCTGAGTGTATAGGCTTACGCCCCTTGTACAGTAAAACGCGATATATAAGAAACTGGCCCGAAAACGCCAGCCGCTAGTTTCTTATTGGGTGGGTCCGAAATTCCCCAAGTCAGCGGGCGATTTTCTTAAATTTGGGTCGTTGGATTTATCGAGTTCAGCGTGTCAATTTCTTAAATAGGGATAATGTTCGGCATTGGATTTTGCTCGATACGGCTGTAGCGCCCAGTTTCTTATGTGGAGGTAGGTGCGCAGCTCACGCTCTAGCGGCAAAGTTTCTTAATTTGCCAAAGTTCACATCTCTTCTACCGTCTCTAGCGTGCAGTTTCTTAATTCAGTGGGGAAAAGCATGGACGCAGGAGTAAAAATCACACTGAAGTCCCTAAAACGTTTAGTAGGGGCATTAACGATCGTGGGTAGGGGCAAACAATAATGGCAACATTGTACTTCGAGCACTATCGATAACACACACTAGCATGTTAGCTTATGAATCATTGAATCTGCATTTTTCCAGCGGTCAGTAGGCTAATTATCTCAAAAGGGGAGTTCTCGTTTTCTAGCGGTTTACTTTCTTAATCCATAGCTTTTTGGATGGCGAGCGGAGCATCATGCTAGCGGCTAGTTTCTTAGAGTTTCTTAGACAAATACGAAAAAAACTAGCGGCTAGTTTCTTATAGACCCAATTTCTTATATACCGCGTTTTACTGTAGGGAATTCCACGATATTCGTCATCGTCAATCACAATCGTCGGATTCCAGTACGCGATCCCAACGCGGCTGATCGGTAATGAGAATGGCGCTACCGGCGCCTTCAACTGAGTGGCGTCTTCTAGAAACCAGCCGCCGCCCCTATTACGCTCCCAGCGGCGTAGCGCACCAGAAGGGTGTACGATAATATGCTGCCAGCTATAATCAAGTCCAGGCTTTCGCTCCCCATAGTACGAAGTCAATGGCTCGGGAGTCCCCTTCCGAGCCCATTGCCATCTCACTGCCCCAGTATGCATAAATACAATATGCCAATCGAATGGCTTGGCCGGGCTATTGTTCCCTGGCACAACTTCTCCCCTCTTAGCTTGTTAGTACAAAGAGATGATAACTCAGAGTCATTTGTACAGCAGCTAAGATCCAGACACAGATCAGCCATGCGTATGGATGCGTGATATGCTTTTCTGATCGAACAGGTGCTCGAAGAGTTGACGAAGCAATCCAGCGGGCAGAGGGTATACAGCAGTGGAAACTCCCGCTCCTTGTTGCCCTGGATGAGGTCCCAGTTGAGCAGTTTCCGGATGTGATCCCAGAGTCTGTTGGTGAAGACAAGGAGTATCCATCGTGCAGTACCGTAGATCCACTGGAGGAGGCGACTGCGTCCAGATGCAAGTAGGCTTGCGATAGCCAGTACCATACATACAGTAAGAGCAATACAACGGGGTAGGTAACCGGCGAACTACGGGTCGAAATCGCAGCGCAAAAGGAAACCTGCCCATCGGATTTTCCATAAACCAATGCTGGGGTTTGAGAAAGTCAAAAATTTGGAGCGTTCGGCGTACACAAGCATCAGCCTGTCGCAGTTGTCGCACCCCAGTGGTCTTAGCCTGACTGTATTCGGTGCACGGTGGACTAGCCCAGATGACGTCAAAGTAACCAGGCGCGTAACGCTTGAAGTCCCAGTCCTGAACCTTCTCAGCGTACAGTAGGTAGGTTGCCAGCGAGGATCATGATCGACGGTGACCACAGTGCTCTTCGGATAACATGACATGAAACTTCTCTCCACACTTCCTGTACCACTGAAAAGTACTAGTAGTCGCAACTCGCGTGTCGAGACCACAGAGTCCAGAAGAGCTAGATGCGTCACAAAGGCGTCAGAGGAGCGACAGTACAGTAATCACTCACCGTTAAGAAAACCCGACGTTAAGAAACTAGCCAGCGTTTGGGGGGGGGTACCCAACTCGATGAGTACGGCTGGCTGGCTTTTTTCGGCTAAGAAAATTCCCGAAATAAGCAACCTTTGTGCTGGCGCCGCAGGCGATTTTTCCTGAAATTATGGCCGTTCTAAGCGTTTATCAATGAAAATTTAAGAAAATAGCTGGCTGATTGAAAGAAATTGGCTCACTATTCTTCGAGTTCT
>LGRX02009632.1:0-16170 GCA_001247695.2 Cymbomonas tetramitiformis | reverse complement strand
TATATATGAGCTGAAATTCAGCCTATATATGAGCAGGCTATATATGAGCTGAAATTCAGCCTATATATCATCTGAAATTCAGCCTAAATATCACCTGAAATTCAGACATATGAGGCTATATATGAGCCGAAATTCAGCCTATATATATCACCTGAAATTCAGCCTATATATGAGCTGAAATTCAGCCTATATATGAGATGAAATTCAGCCTATATATGAGCTGAAATTCAGCCTATATATGAGGCGATGTATAAGCTGAAATTCAGCCTATATATGAGCTGAAATTCAGCCTATATATGAGCTGAAATTCAGCCTATATATCACCTGCAATTCAGCCTATATATAAGGCTTATTTTTCAGGCTATTAAATGATGAAAACTGCCCATCTTTTAAGGCTACTAAGTGATGAAAACCGATGATATTTCTTTGAGGCAATTGTCTTATGAAAACCGAAGACACTTTTTTGTCATTAAGTGATAAAAATTGTCCCATATTCTAAGGCTACTAGCTAGGTTACGAAACGAAGCTGTCAATATTTCATTGCGAATTAGTCCTCATCACTTTCCTCAGAAAGATATTCTTCCTCCTCAACACTTGTATTGCCATGCTCTTTCAGATACGCCTCAACGATACTGGCAACACTGGGGCGCAAAAAGTCATATTGCCAGTTTGCTCGAATGAACATGTATGCTGCCAACATCTTTGGGGACAAGGAACCAGCATGAAAGTCTGCCAACAAAGCTCCTGCAGCACTAAAGATACGTTTTCAACGTTTGCAGAGGCCGCCCGCTTACACCCTGCATCTCCACGGAACATTGCCGTGTGAATTGGAAGATCGCCTCTCACATCTTGGTAGAAGGCCACTTGATCGAAGACATCCTCTCTCTTCAGGTACTTACCACTCAACATCGCGGCTCTACACTTCAGAACAAACGTCTCCTTTTCCAAACGAATCTTCTCAATTAAAGTAGACTCAAACTCACTGGAAGTAGCGGCAGGTGCACTGGAAGTCATAAACTTCGTGGCTGACTGTCCAATGGTTCTCCTTTTTTTGAGCTGAGGACCACGTGCAGCAGGAATGCCGCCACCTGACTCAGTACAGGGAAGAGTCGGGCGGGGACTCGCTTGCGCCTCACTGTTGTCTCCATGCGCACCCTTCCCCTGTGTGTCTAGTAACCCACTCCTCAGAAGATACGTTCCGCGGTAACGCAACTGCCGATTGTAGACTGCTTCCATCATCTCGAAGCTTCCCTGCTTCTCCTTGAATATGACACCGTCAGAAGAGGTATCAAGAGAGGGATTCAACTTCAAAGCGAGAAGGGTATCCTCGTCTAAGGTGAGCATACGTTCGCTCACTTGCTCAGCAACGACTTTTCGAAACTGCTTCAAATCCGAAGGCAATGTATCCGCATGCACAGTGGTCCACGTCTCGTCCTCATCCGCACCAGATACTACGTCAACAGACTGGGCGGTTAAGTTCTGATGCAAGGCGCTTGCCAGTGAGAATTCTATGTCCAAACCCGCGCCAGTATGTGCTTGCAAGTCAACAGACACGTCGTGGATTGGGGCAAGGCAACTTTCTACTTGATTGTTTTTACTCCACTCTGGAGCTGAAAGGCACCGATGCTGTAAAGGATAGTCCTTTCCTTCACGGTGATTCGCCTCAACCTGCTCAACGTCAGAGTCCTCACTTTCTTCCCCACCCTCCTCCTCGTCAGAGCAAGGGTCAGGGTCGACGGCATCCTCGACCGTCTCTTTGTCGGCACTGACGTATGCCGATACCTCGCCACATATGCCACTCCGCGCCCCAGTGAGAGACACTTTGATATCACTCTCAAGACGACGACTGTTCCTCAACATTCGATAAATGCCATGCCAACGAACTCGGTGAACACGCAACACGTTACGAAGCTGCTTGACCCCACGCGCACGCTGAGAGCTCTCCAAGCGTTCTGAGTGCAGAACAGATTGATGGAAGCTCCTGCTCATGGAGCCGTTCTTCTTGATGTGAGCTTGCAAGCTGGCGTTTTTGGAAGCTCCAGCGTTTCCAAGTCCATGCTCAACAGAGCGATGCAGCTGGTGGGGACCACATACCTGCGGTGTGTACGTACAATCCACACAATTCGTTATACCGCATGCGTGCGTGTATAAGCGAGGAATTCCTACGTACTTCGTTATGCGAACGACGCGCGGACTGGACAACAACAAATAGTAAACGTCACTACAAATAATCCGTTGGAACGAAAGGGAACGCACCTTCATTCTCTTGTTCAGAATCTTGAAGGCCTTCTTGTTATTAGAAGCTCCATCAGCGGTGACGAGGCTAATGCTGTCAAAGCTCAGGTTGCGCGTTTTCATAACGCCCTTGAAGTGACGAGACAGGGCTGCAGAAGTGTGACGATTCTCGGGGAATCGCTGAAACTCGACCAAAGGCGACACATCTTGGAGGCCTTCCTCTCCACTTTCTATAAGCATAGACAAGCGGGTGGCGGAGTATGAGACTTTATTGTCGCGTGGGCTCCAAAGATCGGTCTGGAGGCCAAAGCAAGGCTCCCCAACAGCCGACTTCACGTGGGCGAGCATCATATCCAAGGCAGCAGATATCAACCTAACGATCACGAAGGTGATCTTCTCCGAAGTCTCTCGGCAACATGGGACATGTCGCTTGTCCAAACCACGCGAGTATTCGCGAAAAGCTTGGCTCCGACTTTTATGGAAGTGGTCCAAGTCCAGCAATATATGTAGGACAAAAAGTGCATGCTTGGACAGCGCTTCTTCAAAGGGGTAGAGCTCAGTCACCGATCCATCTTCTTCAACGCGAAGCTTACTGTGCACGGAAGCCTTCCTAGCTTCTACATGCTCTGCAGGATGACAACTTTTCAAGTGACGATACAAACCACCTGTTGATCCAGAAAACACTTTGTAAACGGTGTCGCTGACACACAGGTTGCACTTCCAGAGAGAGCACTTGATAACCTTTCCAGTGTCCTTGCCCTTGACAACGGTGTGCTCGCCGTTCCCCTTATTGTCAAAGTACTTGTACACGAACGCTTTGCTAGCGTTCTGCGCTTCAGAAACTGCATCAGGGGCACGAATGTCGGTGGAGAGCTGATTCGTGTTGGGGATGAATTGTAGCTCCTCATCGCGGCAGTCCTTATAGGTGTCGTGCCGGAATCTATTCCACTGGTCGAGCCGTATCCAATAGCCTTCGTGGTTGGGGTCGTCTAATACATCGCTCGCCACCTGTACGCATTGCAAACGTCAGTACGTATTCCACACTTGGACGGAGACTGCGGTGCAATGCAAAACTACGAAAGTGCGCATGTATTTTGAGTTAAAGTTTTATAGTGCGCTGCCTTTACCTGGAAGCGTAACGCCTCTGTTTTCGCGGATGTTCGACCTGTTCCGAACTGCTTGACTTCTTGGTATTCGACAGCAGTGGCAGAGAAGTGCTTAGCCCTCTCGGTTGGTGACATGGAGGTGAACCATGACCCTGGTATCTTGACAATGACACCTAGGTCCACTTGTTCCTGGCCTGGATACTTTTTAATGATCTCGCATGGAAGCGTGGACTGCATCGCAGTGATACTTGGCCGCGGAGGCATGGCTTGGTTGGTTAAACCTCCAAGGAAATCGGAAGCAGAAAGGACTGACCTTTTAGCTTTTACACGCTTTTAAGGGCAAAATCTGAAATGGGGGTTGGGGGCACCGTAATCCGTCGGATTACGGAGCCGGAGCCAGCTAAAATGCCAATCCGCGGGTCACGGGTTCCAGAGGAGCCTACCACCGAAAAGCTCCGACGTATCCGGGGCCTGTATTTATTTGCGCCGTGCGGAGGCGGGATAGCTCGGATCTTGGATTTCAATTACTCCCACGGAGCCAGATCCTAACTGCTCGACAGCTTTGCGGAGCCGGCGCGCCACGGATCCTCGATTTGGTATGCTCCTGCGGAGCCGGAACCTCAAAACAATCGTGCTCCGGGCAACGGAGCCGGAGCAGCTCCGGCTCCGTTGTCGGCACTGGTACCAAATGGCAGACTAGTGCAGGTTGGGTACATGTGAACGCACCCCCTTAGTACGACTTCACATAATATCTACGGTGGTTTAGCGTCAATGGTCGTGGTCACCCGGTGACCACGTCCACTTTTGTCGTGGTCACCGGATGGTTCGCGCGATCCATGCAACGTTCAGCTCGACGCCCCATGGGGAAGGCACCGGCATGCGATCTCAGGTCGGACCTCAGGTCGGACCGACGAAGTTCCCGCAAGGCACCGGGGTCTGAAATTACAACCAATCACATGCGTGCTCGAAAATATGCACCAATGTTCGTGTTGTAATGCTTTGACCTGGCAGGCGAATTTGGAAATGGTCATTACAAAATTTAATGGCATTAAATGTTTAAATCTCAAAATAATGACGCTGGCATCGTCGCAGCGACGAATTCGTATGTCGCTAGCGCGAATGCGTTTGGCGGCGCGGGCAGTCCGCTCTACGCTCATACGCCAGTGCTGCGCCAGTGGGGTTTTTACAGAATTCTGTCGTTCTGTACAGTTTATGTCGTTTTGTACAGTGCTTAACAGTGGTGGCCCCATGTCTACACAAGTCAAGCAAGAAAATCAAAGTCCATTATCACGCATATCACACGCACAGCACGCACAAGCATTTTGAAGCATTCAGGGCATATCATATTTTGTATTCAAATTTACTTTCTATGATATGTCTATCTCGGCATGTGCCATCCAGCGGTTGTGCATGCTGAGCAGACATGGATCTAAAACCCATCTTGGCTTACAGCATCTTGCAACGCGAGCTCTAGGAGGTCGCTCTCGCTCGTTGCATTTTCCCCTGTCCTCATCGCTTTTCTATCTTCGTAGTGTTTCTCTACTAAGGTGGACTTGTAAGGTTTCACGTTATTCCCAACGAATAGGTTTTGTCCTTTGCGAATGTGCTTGACGCACACATGCCAACTTAGGTTTTTCGCTGACAGGATAATGTAAACCGTTTGCTTCTTTTGTTGCTGTCCCCACCAAAGCCTCCGCAAAGGATAGCTGCGGTCAGCGAGCTTGTACTAGGGTGTATCGCGAGTCAGACGAGAGACAGAAGTGTCAGAGTGACGAGTGAAGCACTGATGACAGTCACCAGTATGACCGAGAGGTATGACGAGGGTGACTGACAGAATGTGACTTTTGTGACAGCACTGATGACAGTCACCAGTATGACCGAGAGGTATGACGAGGGTGGCTGACAGCATGTGACTTTTGAACATCTGCGACCACAGCAGATCAGGTTGAGAGAATTGGTGGGAAACCAATCCAGAAATGGTGGGAACCATTTTATATTCAAACAGCCAAACAGGGATATTCGAGCTTCACACATATGTTCATAGAGACTCTCCGGCAGACTGGTCATATTCAGATATCGATATTATATGTTATCCTGTATATTTCGGCATGTTTTGATATCAGTGAGTCTATGATAGACGTACTCGTACCTATGTTTGATAAAACGCTCCCCCCACTACCGTAATTTACCCGTAAATTATGCATTTGGGACCTAAACGTTTTTACGCGTAATGCGTATTGCACTATGGCTTTCGTTGCGACGTGTGCCGAACCCTACATTTGGGCATATCAATCCAAAACTTGACCGCATGCCTACGTTCTACATCTCAAAATGTCGGCATTGACGTCCTTTACAATATACAACACATGCCACAAAAAAAATATGAAAAGGATGATCTGTATATATATATGGAACGGGTATATATATATATATATATATATATATATGGAACGGGTATATATATATGCAGGAAAACACACAGGGCCGGGTGCTCGTAACGGTGATAACATAAAACTGGTTAGACATAAACACGGACTGTCTAACTAGGAAGGCTAACGGTACGAGGACACGGTCACGCCTCACGCGTGACACATGCCACATACAATGAGGGGTGAAGCAAGGAGAAGCAGGCCCCCATACAGTGGGGGGGGAATCGGCTTCCCCGTGACACCACCTCACCCCGAAGGTGTGAGTGGCCATCCCACAGCAAGCAAACCCTAAAACCTAAACCCAATGTCACTCGATTTCAGAGTCCCTACAAATTTAGAACCTTGTGTCCACCTTGTGTTTACCTTGTGTTTCGAGCCAAGTAGGGCCCTACTTGGGCAATGTCGGCAGTAAAATGGCAAAACCAGCCAAAATCGGGTGAAATGAAGTTTCCGATAGTTTGTTTTTTATTGTTGATATCGATGGTTTGGGTCGATGTAAGACATATGGAGCGAAGTTTTGGGTGGAATGGCTTTGGTAACCTCACTTTTTGAGGCCTCAAAGTTGTGCTACTCGGTACCTGCCCTGTACTTGGGGCTGTACCTGGGCTGTACTTGAAAACATTGGAAAAGAATATTTTTGGAATCTGTTTTTTTGGGCTATTACGCTTATTTAGTCCTTACTATGGACAGTCTCCAAAGATTTAACGGAAAAAACATTTTACACTTCCTGTTACAGCACCTCAAAGTTAGGTCAGTATGGGCATTGGGTAGGTAAGGGGTAAGTAGGGGGCAATACCTACCCTGTACCTGGGCTGTACCTGGGCTGTACTTGAAAACATTGGGAAAAAATATTTTTGGAATCTGTTTTTTTTGGGCTATTACGCTTATTTAGTCCTTACTATGGACAGTCTCCAAAGATTTAACTGAAAAACATTTTACGCTTCCTGTTACAGCACCTCAAAGTTAGGTCAGTATGGGCATTGGGTAGGTAAGGGGTAAGTAGGGGGCAATACCTACCCTGTACCTGGGCTGTACCTGGGCTGTACTTGAAAACATTGGAAAAAAATATTTTTGGAATCTGTTTTTTTGGGGGCTATTACGCTTATTTAGTCCTTACTAAATGAGTAAAATAGTCCTTACTAAATTAAGGCCCTACTTACCCTTGTTTATGTATAGACATGACCATATTTACCTTGTACTTGAGTATAGATACATGATAGGTAGGGCCCTACCCACCCTTGTTTATGTATAAACATGGCCTTACCTGACTAGTACTTGAGTATAGATACATGATAGGTAGGGCCCTACCTACCCTTGTTTATGTATAGACATGGCCATACCTACACTGTACTTGTATATAGATACATGATAGGTAGGGCCATACTTACCCTTTTTTATGTATATACACAAACTGATGCTATCTATTTACACTACACAAATGCCATGTCGTACTGCAGGCCTAAGTACTAAGCAAGCTCGTCCTCGCTAGGATTTTCATCCTGGACATTCTGCTCGAAGAAATCTGCTCGAGGGTCAAGAACCACCGCAGTTTGCATGCAAGGATGCTTCACAATTACTACTTGCGACGCGATCTGATCTGCGAGCATGAATGGCTCTGTGGTATCGAAGACGGTGTCAGGGTTCTCGGGGTCATCGCAAAAGAAACAGCCAGTGACGCTGTCCGGGCCAACTATGGAGTTCATCCGGTTATACATGGCGATCTTCGCTTTTGTCGGCTTCTGCAGCCAAGCCGCCTTGACAAATATGTACTCGACCCCACCAAGCTTGATGGCATAGACGTCTTCAAGACGGGCGAGCCTGGCACGCATGTATAATTGAGGAATTAGTTTGCAAAAACTACTGGAATCGTCTGAACATGGCCATGTTTACCCAGGGTATCTAAAGAAACTAGGTGAACATGGCCCTGTTATCACAATACATTACTAGGTAGGGCTAGAACATGGCCATGTTTACTCATTAATCATAAGCAGAAAGGCACGCACCTATCAGTCTCTTCCTCTTCACTTGTTCCACGCACGCGTTCGATGAAAAAAGAGCGGAAATAACACTGGACAGTTTTGAACTTCTTGTCCACAGCAGCGATGCGGAATCGCATGTTACCCACTTGTACCTTGTTAAACCTGCGGCACTTTGTGGGGCAACCACGCAACAACTCGATTTCGTCGGGAGTGAATGGTCGTCCGAGCCAAGGAGTCGGATCTTCGTCGGCGGCTAGACGGCATGTCATCCTCCTTTGCAGTCCTTTCTTCAAGCCACGACCGCCTCTCTTGACCCTGCGAATCACCTGAGTGATTAGTTTGTGGAAACGTGGATGGAAATCATGCACGAACATGGCCATGTTTACTTAGTGTTTCATTCGGGCATTGATTAGATGAGGCCTTACCTTGTTCGTAAGTCCTCATGATATGCATCAAGCAGGTCTTGCAACCGTCGGTAATGCCCCACATTGGTGCGCATCCAAACATCGATGCACGCTCGCTCGCCTTCGGTCAATGTGTGCTTCTTCCCTTTATCGGCCACAACAACGCGGTCCCGTACAAGAGCGGGGACGACAAGTGGCCGTGGAACTTCGTTGCGAAGTGCCATAAGTAACCCTCGTACATACTGAATGGTCTTCTGCCGCCCCATTCCGTTCATGATGCTCTGCACCGGGAAGGCATTGTTCTTCACCCACCTCCCGATTTTGCCATATTTAAGGACTCGAATACGAACATCCAATACTCGCGAACCGGCCCGAGGTCTCGAAGTTGGTCTACCACGTGACACAATAGATGTGTGTTGAGGACCCACCAGTGAGGGCTCGTCCCATGTCGCGAGCTCTCCATGGTGACGAGCCACTCTCTAATGTACTTGTCAAGTGTCGGCAGCTCCTGAATCCCCATGTTCACCATCAACAATAGGTAGGTAGGGCCATGTCCCACCATGTTCCTAGAAGGTCATGAACGGGTATGGCCATGTCTAACCATGTTCCTAAGGGATAATGGTCAAGTATGGCCATGTTCACTCTGTAAACTAGGTGGGCATCGCCATGTGCATTCAGCCTTCACACAAAATGTAAATTCTTGGTGACGCGACAGGGAACATGAGAGCAAGGTACCAGAGAACCGCACCTTCAGATCGATCTCGTGGGCCGTGATTTCCCGGACTATCGTTGAAAGTTGCCCCATCAAACGTGCGAGTGCATTGGGTGAGTCATCGTCCCTTGGCCATGCCGCGAGGATCGCGAAAAGTCCATTTCTGAACATCACCAAATATTCGTGGGCTTTTAGCTTCTTTGCGTTTCCGTCTGAAGACAGTTTCAACAATTTCCATTGACCCGCTCCCCATTCCCGTGGAAAGCCAACTTCCTCTCTCGCGAATTCCTCGGCTCTCTTCAAGCACCTTCCCGTAGCGGTGCGCACGTCGACAATCTGCCAAGGGGATGTCCTTTTGGTGTAGTTGCCATTCGCATCTGCTCAAGTGTCGGACCCGACCATAATTCACGTATGGATGCTAAACTTTTGAACAAACCGGACAGAACTGCCTACATATGGCCATGTTCAAGCATGTTCATAAGCCAAAACGGCTGGACACAGCCATGTTTACATAGGTTTCGCTGGATGGGTTCACGTCGGCCCTACCAAATAAGGCCGGGTCCATGCGGTCCCGGGACCAATAGGGACCCATCATGGACCCCATATGGACCCGTATGGACCATATGGACCCCACATGGACCCGTGAAAAATGGATCACATGGACCCGTCGATGACGCCTTCGGGCTTTTACCACTAGATTGGTCCAAAAGTTCCTATCGGTCCGGGGTGGGTCCCACACTTGGTACCACTGATTTCTCGGTCCATGCGACATTTCACCATGGGTCCATGCGGTGTTTCGTCGGTCCATGTGGGGTCCATGTGTCCATCGAAATCTCACCACGGATTCCTCGCCGCTGGCGTGGGGGACCTCGCATGGACCCGTATGGTCATGCTTTAAGGCAGCATGTGGTGCATGGACCGACCCTGGACCGACCCCGGGCCGACCCTGGACCGACCCCGGACCGACCCTGGACCAAACATGATCGCTCGGACCCCGGTTGGACCAGCACGGACCAAACCTCCGATAGGCGCCCAACCGTACGGACCATATATGGACCTCGCGTGGACCCCGCGTGGACCCCGCATGGACCCATGGGTGGAGCACTCGAGAAGGACTGCACGGGGGAGGCGATGCGTGGACCTCGCATGGACCTCGCATGGACCCGGGAGTGGCGCACCCAAGATGGGGTGCGTGGTGAAGGCGATGCGTGGACCTCGCATGGACCCAGCATGGACCAGTGGGGGGCGCACCCAAGATGGACTGCACGGGGAAGGCGATGCGTGGACCTCGCATGGACCCGTGGGGTGGCGCACCCGAGATAGACTGCGCGGGGAAGGCGATGTGTGGACCTCGCATGGACCCGTGGGGTGGCGCACCCGGCATGTGTTGCGTGGTGAATGCGATGCGTGGACCTCGCATGGACCCCGCATGGACCCGTGGGGTGGAGCACCCGAGATGGACTGCACGGGGAAGACGATGCGTGGACCTCGCATGGACCCGTGGGGTGGAGCACCCGAGATGGGGTGCGCGGGGAAGGTGATGCGTGGACCTCGCATGGACCCGTGGGGTGGCGCACCCGGCATGGGTTGCGTGGTGAAGGCGATGCGTGGACCTCGCATGGACCCCGCATGGACCAGTGGGTGGCGCACCCGAGATGTACTACACGGGGGAGGCGATACGTGGACCCCGCATGGACCCGTGGGGTGGCGCGCGATCAGAAATACGGTCTGACTGCTGGGTCAGCGACAGCGGCCTCAGCGGAAATCGAGTCCATGCGATTATTCGCCGGGGCCATGCGCTTTTTAAGTGGAGTCCATGTAATTATTAAGCGGGTCCGTATGCTTATCTTGCGGGTCCATACGATTATTCCGCCGGTCCATGTGGGTGGTAATAAGCGGGTCCATGCGACTATTGTGTGGGTCCATACGGTTATTCAGCGGGTCCGTGTGGTTATTTCGGGGGTCCATACGATTATTCGACGGGTCCATGCGGTCATTAAGGAAGTGCATGTGACAAAATGACCGCACGGGGAAGGTGATGCGTGGACCTCGCATGGACCCCGCACGGACCCGTAAAAATATTTACACTGTACATATGTTACAAGTTTTGTCGGTAAGAAACGGTTGCTAGCATACTAGTAATATCATCCCCGATAGGTCCAAAGCGGGTCCAGTGCGGGTCCAGGGCGGGTCCACGACGGGTCCAGCGTGGGTACGCTTGAGGTCCATGCTTCAAGCGGCGTGATTGTCTTCATCGTCAGCAACTTCACCAACAAAGTCAACGGTCCGGTCCAGAACCACCGCCAATATACCGGGCTTCTCTCTGATTCCCATAGGCAGCCGGCGGCGGTTCGAGGGTGTGATTGCTAACCGCTTAGGCAGCCACGGTATTGGCACGATGCAAACCTGGGACTCAATTTCTTCAGCTCGGATAATAGAATCCATCGTGGCCCATGGCAAGTCGGTACGTAGAAATACGGTCTGGCTGATGGGGTCAGCGACAGCGGCCTCTTGAGGAAACCACCTGACTTTCACAAAAATGAATGGGTCGTGGCCGTGGATCGACATCTTGAAGACATCTAGCAACTCCGCGTACCTGATTCATCAGTATAATTCTGGGTGAAAATGGAGATCGCCTAAATAAACTGAACGAATACAACAAGGGCAACATGTGATCCCCATTAGGCCAGGGTGAGGGCGGGATGGGGGCACGCACCAGTCCTGGTTTTCGTATTGGGGAGTGCGAATGCCGTCAACCATTTTGTGTCCAACAAAGATATCTCTGAACTTCACAAGCATGTATCGCTGCATACTCGCCTTATCATGGTCCAGATCACGAGCTCTGAACATGCTACGTCCAACCTTTACATAACTGTACCGCAAAAGTCGTGGCGGTGGCGAGGTAATGAAGTTGATCTCTTCCGTGGAAAATTGTTTCACGACCATTCCTTCGCCATGGGGGTTCGGCTCCTTCCTCCACGTGCTGGCGTCCTCGAAGGTAGGCTCTACCAGACGCAACGGGGCAACGGGGTTTCCAGCAAGTCGTTGCCGACGGACACGTTGTTGATGTAACCTGTTTTGTGAATCAGGTGAAGACATTAGTCCAATGCGGGTCCCGTGCCGGTCCAACGTGCCGCCCCCACGGGGACGTCCGATGGTTCCAACAAAGGACGAGTAGCGAGCGCGACAGGCTGTAAAAGTGATGCAAGTGTGGGTACAAACCGTCGAGATCGCTGATTTTCCGCCCTGATGCGTGCTGCAGCCAATTCAAACTGATGTCGAAGTTCGGCAAATCAATCGAAATGAAGCAGCAGCCAGGATTTGATGTCCTTAATGGTATCTGAAGCCCAAAATATCGAACTTTATTTTAAGATTGTAGCTAGCATGAAATCGAACTGCAATACATGGGGCAGGGCCGGGGCGGGACGTAGGACCGACGAGTCCGGGATGTTGACTCAACAGGGTCGGCACGGTATCACATACCTTCTGATAGCAGTGTGTTCTTGCCTTGACGCTCCACTCCGGATTTGAGCATCATTGAAACCCGCGAAGGCTCGGGGAGTGGATATACAGGTGGCCTCGATCCTCGCGCCAAATCGCTCAACCCGCGACAAAGGTTTACGAGGCGCTCCAACTCTATATTCTTCATGATGCTGGCCACCGGACTCGATCGCGTTTTGACCGCACGCTTCATTCGGCCAAAGTAGTCCTCGAAGCAAAACATCCATAGCTCACGTGCTGGACCGTACATCATGAGCTGCGGCACGACATGAGTAAGGAGATGCTGCATCATCACCAAATCGGCTGGTGACATATGATCTTCACCAAGCTTTAGGACCACTTTCACTCTCTCAATGAGACCTGGCATTTCCTGGAAAAGGCAAATATCAGATCTCAAAAAGAAATCGTATGGGTACGATATAAATGCGGACCTACTATGGCCACGTGGGTACTAAATCAGGGAAGCACCCCGCCCCCGTCGGGGCGGGGTGTTGGACCTTCAAAAGAATTGTAGGGAGAGGTTTACCTTCAGAAGAATTGTAGGGCTGACAACCTCACGAACGATGGAGCATATCTCCCCAACATAATCCGCGTGCAAAGGCCTTTCCACGAGCCCATCCCGACCAGACCAGCTCGAGAGAACAGGCAAAACTCCTGAAGTCATCGCCGTGATGCCCAATGCCGCCTTCAATCTTCGAGGAATGAAATTCTCGTTAGCCTTCAGTTGCATAAGCTTCTGAGCCAGTGGCCCCCATGATTTTGGTGCGCTCAGATTGTCACGTAACCACACGGTCATGGCTTCCCTCGACGGCTTCGACGGTGCCCACGGAGAAGGTTTACCTGCCGTGGGCACAAAGCGACAGGGCAGGATTGCGCCCCTTGGCCCCTACTTGGGTCCCGCCCCCGTACCCGTTGGGGCTAGCCTGGGTCGACATGGTTCCCACATGTGGTACCCCCCCCCCTCCCCCAGATTGGCTACTTACCAGCAAGTCGCTGA
The DNA here is from genome assembly GCA_001247695.2 of Cymbomonas tetramitiformis. Classification (NCBI taxonomy): domain Eukaryota; kingdom Viridiplantae; phylum Chlorophyta; class Pyramimonadophyceae; order Pyramimonadales; family Pyramimonadaceae; genus Cymbomonas; species Cymbomonas tetramitiformis. The sequence continues at coordinate 2,807 of LGRX02009632.1, read as the reverse complement.
GCTGCTGTTCGAACACGTGTAGCATTGCGAGGTTGCGGAGGCGCAACAAGCCAGGCCCGATTGACCTTAAACTCTCTTGCAAAATTCCGACAATGCGCTGACCAGTTGCCACCACAAATCGATTTGTGTAAGCGTTGGACCAAGTTGCTCAATATGTGCATCAAGTCCAAAAGGTACATGTGTATGACGTGGAAGTACACCAATCTGGAGAACGCGCAAGGAGTTTTCACACCAAACTTCTTGAAACTATCTTGTAACTGCTCTTTGGAAGCGCCGTTCGCTTCGCCATGCCTTTGTGCAACTGCTGTATTTGTCGGACACGTTCATCGGTGTGGAGGTCAGTCTCGGTATCGCCACCTGGGTAAGTAAGTGTACAATCCATAATGAATTGGGGCAGATTGGGGGCGGGTTGTTGGCGGTACGGGGGCGGGGTAAGGGCGAAACAAGGGCGGGGCCAGGGCGGGACTCGGACAGTGCTTAGTAAGCACCAACGCTCCTATCACAAACTTCTCGGTAAACGCGACAGGTACAAGACGGGGGCGGTATGGGGCCCAAATACCGGACCGACATGGGACCAACATAGGACCGATCTATATGAGTATGATTGTACATCCAAGAATGGGCGGACCTCGTCGCTTTTGGTACTTCTCCAGAAATATCGTTTTCCCCATCTTGCTTTTCGCAGCCCCAATGCCGTTGATCAGGCACTTCAAGCATCCCATAATGGCAGTCGCGGCCATTCGTCGGGATGCGTCCACAAGGCCAACGTAATCCATGAGTACCGCGTACATCATGCATCGAACTGTAAATGGTTCTTTCTCGATGACGTCGAAAACCGTATGACCAGTGGACCACAGTACCTCTAGCTCATCCACCAGGTGGTCGTAAAAGAGCGAAGTGTCCTTGGGCTTGCCCTCCACAATCCCATACGTGAACACGTGCTTGTGTCGTTCTTCCCCGGGCATGTTGCCAATCGTGAAGCAAATGGGCATGATGCTGGATAGCTGATCGTTGAACGGGTTGATTCCATCCGCGCAAAGAATAATCCATAGATTCCGGCGGTCCGCGAAGAATCTGGGGAACTTCTGGACCAAAGCTCGGAGAGCAGGAGAATCTGCATTCGCAAGGCCGGGTCCAATGTCATTTCCCCATGGGTCCGGCAATTCGCCCTCAAATGTACCACATACCGAACCAACTATAATATCAAACTAATCGCCGATTGAGCTAGGATGACGAGAGATGGGTCCCACAGGTTTCCCTATACAGGGCGGGATAAGGGACCGATAGGGACGGGAAAGGTACTATGGGACACTCAACAGGGCTGAGCAATTTTACATGATTCGCACCATGTATCCCGGTGACTTTGTCTGGTTGTTCGTCAGGAAGCTTGGTCGCATCGAAGCTCCGCACCATCGCGGCATATTCTGGACAGAGGAAGATGTACTCAAGCAGTGATTCCAAAGGCCAGTATCTGAAAATAGATCTTGCTCGACCGTTCGTTCTCACCCCGTCGTGTTCTTTTCCCAACCGATACCTCGAAGTCTTACACTTTGGACATTTGTCGAGCTCGCTGTGTTCACCCTTGTACATGATGCAGCCCTTGATGCACACGTGCACCTCATTGTACGCTCCGTAGAAGGGTTTAAACCGCTTCAATGTCTCGGGGAACGTGCGAGGAAGGACTTGCCGTTCTTCGTTGTTAAGGAGCCTTCCCCGGACGATGTCGAGAATAGATGCAAAGATGGACTGAGTCCCGTTGTGCTCGACCTGCATCTCCAAAAGGTCAAGTAACAGTCCGTTGATCTTGGAAATGTCCTGCAGGGCGCCAACACTTCATCAGTCCATCCGCGCTTGGTACTAGAAGGATGCATGTGTAAAGTCATGGGGCAATATGGGTCCCCATCCGGTACCATATATGGGACCGGGCCGTTCACACAGGTCCCATATCGGTCCCATGTGGGAACCTTAACTTGCAAGCAGCACTCACTACTGTAACCGTACGAGGCGGTATGTACTGGTCCTAGACCGGTACCACGTCCCGTACCGATAGGCCCCCCACATGTTCCCAATGGGTACCACATCCTGAACACCGCACTCACCACATCGCCTTCGCCATCGGAATCATCCGCAGAGTCGTCGGTAAGCTCTTCGGCATCTTCATCCTCCTCGCCACCGCCTTCCCCGTCGCCGCGGTCGTCTCCGGATGACGATTCGCCATCATCATCACGTAGTTGTTTCCCAAACCCCAAGTCCTCGATGTGTTTCGCCAACGCTTCAAAGTTGGATATCACCTCGGCTTCCCGAGAGGTATAGTCACGATCCGCACCGCCCATCTCATCATCTCGAGGAGATGATCGCTCATTCTCTTCTTCGAACTCCTCTTGCGGAATGTATACACCATATTGTTTGACATGTCGGAGAATTTGACGGCGGCCAAGTTCACGTGTCGTAAGCCCTCGGTGGTGGCATTGATTACACGGACAAATGCCATACTCTGAAACGTAGCGTCCAGGGCGGCTTCCTTGTATGCCCTGTGGAGTCGCCATCTATCGTCACATAGACAAGTGCCAAACCATTTTATCCAGTATGGTGCAGGTAGAACGCCTGCAAAAGGTCGTACACGCTGGGATGAGTAAGTGTTTAAAGCGAGCAGTACTATACGGGGGCGGGGTCCCGGACCGATAGGAATCACTCAGTCCATAACCAGTCCCGGACCCCGGACCCGTAGGAACCATGCCTTGGACCCCATACGGACCCGTCGGTACCATGCCTTGGACTCCATACGGACCCGTCGGTACCATGCCTTG
>LGRX02009629.1:0-27344 GCA_001247695.2 Cymbomonas tetramitiformis | reverse complement strand
CAGAAGGAAAGAAGTGGAAGTGCACGGGCACAGAGTCAGAAGTGCATTGGCGCAGATTCGGGAGCGTGTTGACCAGCTGAGGAAGATCACCCGGGCGCATCAGGAAGCAGAGGCAGCTCGACCTGCGCCATGGCCTGGTGATTCAGAACCAGAAGATCAGGTCACCAGGCAGGCTCGTTGGCAAGCCAAGATAGCAGAGGCCGGCACGTACCATCTGCCGGAGGACAATTCAGATGAGGAGCTGAATCCGCCTGAGAAGGAGCCAGGACTGCACAAACTGGCCAGCATCAGACCAGAGATAGGGGTGGACGCAGGGTCTGGACGCTGGGGAGAATGGTTGGATGCAGATGTACTAGCTGCTGTGGACGCGAAGGGACCCACTCTGCTGATTTTCTGGGCTTGGGTAGGCAGAGTACGAGTAAAGGTCTTGGTGGACTCTGGAGCTTCTTCTAGCTTCACTTCTGTGGAGGCCGCCAAGAAGTTTAAACTCCAGCCCAAGAAACACGAGACGCCGATGAAGGTGCAGGTGGCAGATGGCGCCGTGTACGACGCGCGCCAACTCTTGCGTCCGTCCGAAGCTCACAGCCGAGACACGTAAGGGCAGTTATGCCAAACAGGTTACACTGCGTGTCATGCCTTTAGCACTCGGAGTGGACATAGTGCTGGGCGGAGACTGGCTACGAGCACAGAAGAAGGTCACATTTGACTACGCCCAGTATGGTAGCGTGAAGTTCGGACATGGGTCGCAGAAAGTAGTCATCGCGGGTTGCAACCCTGGGTCGTCATCTACGGGGTCTGGGCAGGCCATGGGACTGGTAGAGGCACAGCTTATCAGTACTAAGCAAGCCAGGAAGGACCTGCGAGCTTTGAAGAATAGCGGCGAGGAGGCGTGCCTGATGTATCTGGCTCCAGATGGTACATTTAAAATGGAGGCCACCGACGACCCCAACTCTCCTTTAGAGGCCTCTGCAGCCTTATCAGAGTCATCTTCATCATCATCATCGGAGGCAGAGGGTGACAACGCTAGGCTGAGGGGGGAGGAAGTTACCTCTGACGAGGAAGGCTGCGACAGCGACAGTACAGTAGCAAGCGTAGCCACCCTAATCTCCGACAGCAGTTCGTCTGAATCTGAACAAGATGCAACGGAGCAGGAGGACTGGGCACAGGAGCAGGTGTGTGCTCTACGACCGGTGACGTGCCCCACATCAGCGCAACCCGCTGTGCGAGATTGGGGACCTTACCCCACAAGGGCCAGATGGGAGGCGTTCCAGATGCTTCCACGAGAGCGCAGGGAGCAGGCTGCACAGCATCACGCGGAGGAATTGGAACCTGAGTGGGAAGAGGAGGCATACTGTTTGTGGAAAACAGGGCAGGCACTGCGTCTGCAGCAGGAGCAACGGAGGAGCAGAGGGGTGAACCACAGGAGATCGCGCAGAGTTAGCGAGCCAGTACTGGCAGCACCTATAGAAGCTGAGACAGGGCAAGGCAAAGATGGGTATAGCTGTTTCAGGAAAGAGGCACCAGCTGCTGCGGCGACACCTGGTGATGAGCGGAACGGCAAAGGTGAGACCAAGGAGGCCAAGCCGGATGAGGAGGACGCAGAGGTACCACAATGGATCCTGGACGAGCTGGTGAAGCTGAAGCAGCGGTACCAGGACGTGGTGGGCATGGAGCTTCCTGAGGGCGTCGTGGACCGCGAGCACAAGTCCCCGCTGCGCGTGGACCCGGAGTACCGAGATGGGGCGAGGCATAAGCGGTGCTACAAGCTGTCTATGGAGGAGTTGCGGCAACTTCGTGGGCAACTGGACGAGCTTTTGGCGAAGGGATACATCCGTCCTTCATCCTCACCCTGGGGCAGTCCAGTCCTGATGGTGCCCAAGCCCTCCAACCCCAAGGAGCTGCGACTGGTGATCGACTATCGCCAGATCAACGAGATCACTGTGAAGGACCGTTACCCTCTCCCTGACGTACAGTCTCTCATCGATGACCTGCAGGGAGCGACTATCTTCTCTACCGCGGACGCTCTGTGGGGATTCTGGCAGGTGCCCATGGAGGAGGACGCGATCGAGAAGACAGCCATGACCACGCCGTTTGGAGCTTATGAGTGGTTGGTCATGCCTATGGGGCTGTCCAATAGCCCTTCGTGCTGGCAGCGAATGATGCAGAAATACTTGGGCCACCTGCCGTTCGTCAGAGTCTTTGTGGATGACATCATGATCTTCTCTCGCAACCCCGAGGAGCACCTGGACCATCTGCGGCAGGTTTTGGAGGTATGCCGACAGAATAAGGTCAAGTTGAAGGAGTCCAAGTTACGTTGTTTCAAACGCTCAGTACGTTTTCTGGGACACGTCATTGACCGCACAGGTTGCCGACCTCAGCAAGATAAGATAGCTTCCATACGGGACTGGCCGCGACTCGAGACGGTGAAGCACGTGCGACAGTTCTTGGGCTTGGCTGGGTTCTATCGACGGTACATACAGGGTTTCGCTGACTTAGCGCACCCTTTGACCAAGCTGACCAAGAACCTAGTGCCATGGGAATGGGGACCAGAGCAGGAACACGCTTTTGAACGCCTCAAGACCGCTCTCACCACGGCACCGACCTTGATCTTGCCCGATCAGGAAGCAGCGCATCGCGGCACCAGCCCCTTTGTTGTGCAGACTGATGCGAGTGCAGTGGCTTTAGCTGGCGTGCTGATGCAGGATCTAGGCAAGGGCCTGCAGCCCATAGCCTTCGAGAGTAAGCAGTTCTCGTCTGCTGAGCAGAACTACCACGCAGGTGAGCGTGAGCTAGCCGCCATCCACCACTGCACTACGCAGACTTGGAGACATTACCTGATATTCACGGAGTTCAGGTTAATGGGGGATCATGCTCCTCTAAAGTGGTTATTCGCACCCGGACGGGAGCTCAGCCGACGCCAGGCTAGGTGGTACGAAGACCTGGTGGAGGTAGGAGTGCACGCCATGGAGCACGTGCCTGGACGCACACTGGTGGTACCGGACGCTGCCTCACGGCGACCGGACTACGTGCAGGCGACGGCGCGCGAGGGGCTGAAGGAGGCTGGCTATGTGGATCCGAGCACTGACCAGCCGGTGTCTGCAGAGGAGGGTAGAAGAGCTGCGGGAGCCAAGGGGAAATCAGAAGACATGGTGGCTGGCCTGAAGGTTGCAGAAGAGGAAGACCCCACTTCACCCCTGGACTTAGAGCTCCGCTCGTCGGACGAGGAGGAAGGTGAGTACCCACCGGTCAGTGAGCCCAAAGTAACCGGTAAGCTAACTCAGCTGAACGGTCTCTGGTGGGCAGAAACACCGGACTTATGGCTGGACGCTATGGTCACAGTGGAGAGGATGGCCGCGCTACCAGCAATGGCAGGAGTCCAGACACGAGCCCAGAGTGAGCAGCGACCAGCAGAGAAGCAGCAGCCAGCAGCGGTGCAGCAGCAGCCCTCACCAAGGATGCAACCTGGGGAACCCCTGGTAGACAATCAGGACTGGAAGCTGATTCCGTCCGAGTTTAGTCGATTGCAAGCCAAGTACGCGAAAGTGTTGGGTGGACGGTTCCAGGTGGACGCATGCTGCGACCTCATGGGGCAGAACCGGCAGGTGGACACGTTCTGGACAGATTGTCTGAAGGAACAGTGGAGGGGGCGCGTGGGGTGGTGTAACCCACCCTTCTCGGATTCCAAGGTGAGCATTGCTGACATCCTAAGACACTATGCTTCAGAGGCCCGACACGCTCCCCAAAGCACAGCCGCGTTGTTCCTGTTGCCTGACTTCCCGCAGGCTGACTGGCGGCCCCTGCTGCGAGAGTACGGAATGGAAATTGCAGAGACCATACCCCGAGTGAACGAGCAAGGGGAGCCCAACCGGATGTTCGTCTCTCCTGGCGAAGAAAGGGGACACCGTACAGCCCTGCAAGAGTTGCCCATTCCATGGCCCGTCTTGGTAGTGTTGGCTAAGCCGCAGCGGAAGCACTTTGAAGAGATCACAGCCCCAAGGGAGAGACCCTCAGCATCACCAGCGGTAACTCTCAAGGGCGCAGCAGCCAAGATCAGGGACCAGGCAGGAGTGGTGGAACCAGGCATGTTTCTGCGTGCCTTACGAGCAGAGCACAGGCGCAGTGAGTACCTTTCAGCTCTGAAGCAGGAACTACTGGCCACTCAACATCACCGCACCGAGCATTTTCGACTGGTGAGTAACATCATCTGGAGAGTGGCGGAAGGGCGTTATCAGGTGGTCTTAGCTCCCGACTCCCCTCTGAGAGAGCTGGTCTTGAGGGAGGCTCATGAAGCACCTGCAGCTGGCCACACAGGAAGGGACAAGACCCTGGACAGAGTCAGGCGACGATTCTGGTGGCCGCGTATGGATCTGGACGTAGCTGAATGGGTGAAGACGTGTGTAACCTGCCAGCAAACCCAGCCGCGCCAGGGATACCCAGCAGGCCTGTTACAGCCTCACTCCGTGCCTAGTCGATTGTGGGAAGTGGTGAGTATAGACTTTGTTACTGGGCTCCCCACGACAGAGAGAGGTGTGAACGCCTTCGCCACCTTTACTTGTAAACTGAGTAAGATGGTGCACGTGGTCCCAATGGCGTACAATGATAGCTCAGCGGAGGTGGTGACCAGAATGTTCATGGATGCGGTGTGGCGACTGCACGGAGCCCCAATGAAGATTGTGTGCGACCGGGACCCGCGCTTTCGAGATGCTCTGACCCAGGAGTTCATGCGACTGATGGGCGTGAAGGTAGCCAGCACCACCCCTTATCACCCGCAGAGTGATGGCCAGGCGGAGCGCAGTAACCACACTGTGGAACGCATGCTGCGTTGCTACGTGGCAGAGAACCAAGAGGATTGGGACCTGTGGGTGGCTCCAGTGGAGTACGCCATCAACGACTCCAAGTCGGCAGTGACAGGGTTCTCACCGTTCGAACTGGTGTATGGACATGCGCCAGCGACTCAGTTGGACCTCTTCATGGATGCAGCTCTGGAGGGAGGCGCAAAGAGGAGGAAGGGAGGTCGCACAGCAGCGGACAAGCAGGGTACCGCTCACCAGCTGGCCAAGCAGTTCGCGCAGCAGCTGCAGGCGGCACGAGAAGGTTTGCAACTAGCTCAGCAGCGTATGATAGAGCAGTTCGATGCACGGCACCGTCTCCAACAGTACAAGGTGAATGATCAGGTGTGGGTGGATGGACAGCACCTGACGCTGCCCGGTGACAGGGGCTTGAAACCCAAGCTGCGCAAGTTGCGGCACGGACCTCTGCGAGTAGTAGAGTGTCTATACAGTGATCGACAGCAAGAACTGCCAGTACAGGACCGAGGAGCCCCGTCAGCCTACAGACTGGAGCTGCCTGTGCACTGGAAGGTGCATGACACTTTCACTGCAGATAGGCTCAGCCCAGTACAGTCAGGCGCAGATCACTTTGTTAGCAGACGGGAGGAGATGGCACCACCGCCAGTAATGGTAGAAGGGCAGAAGGAGCGCGAGGTGGAGCGCATCATTCGCACGCGCTTCAGAAAGCTAGGCGGGAAAACTGGCGGGTCAGTACAGGAGTGGTTGACTAAGTGGAAGGGATTACCACACAGTCACAGCCAGTGGCGGACTCGAGAAGACCTGGAGGGCAAGGGAGGCAGACTGGAACCTTTGAGAGCCTTTGAGGCTGATGAGGAGAAGCAGAGGAGGGCTCCAGAAAAGAGGCGTAGGGAGACGCACGGCCAGCAGCAGGAGCAGAGGGCTCAGCTCATGGCAATGAGAGCCCCCACCCCGAAGGTTTACAGTAAGGGTGCCAGTCAGGTGTACCAGCCACATCTCACAACAGTGCAACACCCTGTGAGAATCCTCGTCCTCTTCTGTGGGACTGGATCTGTGGAGCTACAGTTCCAACGGCAGTTCGACGGCTGCGAAGTGGTGACAGTGGATATTCTTCCCAAGTGGCAAGCAACATGCACCGAGGACATTCTCCACTGGAACTACAAGCTGTACCCCCGCCACCACTTCGACGTGATCTGGGCGAGCCCACCATGTAAGGAGTACAGCAAGGCCAAGACTATAGGAGTACCAGATCTGGAACTGGCTGATCGACGAGTGAAACGTACCCGGCAGATCATCGAGTACTACGATCCAGCATACTACTTCATTGAGAACCCAGCTGGGGATGCTCTGCGAGGGCTGCACACGCGATCTGTGATGAAGGGGTTACCCGATCCTCACCCCGTTTCCTACTGTAGGTATGGGACACCTTACATGAAACCTACACATATCTGGACGAACGCCGTGCTACCCGTACCCCTGCTGCAGTGTACTCAAGCAACGCCATGTCCCGCGAGAGCTGTGCTGGGAAAACACGAGAACACATCGCAAGAAGGAGTTTCAGCGTCTAGAACACGAGGCATGGGGTCAGCGCAAGCAGTATACGCGATTCCCCGCACCTTATTGCACCATCTGTTCTGTGGACTGAAGTTGGGCAAGCGCATGAGCGAGGAAAGTGCAGCAGCTATCATGGACCTCATCGCCACCCTGACAGCGCAGACGGATGAGATCTCGATGCAGGAACAAGATACTGAGGTCTAAAACCCTCAGGGCGCAAAGCAGCGCAAGAACCGCAAAGCGAGAAAAGTACCAGGGCGACAGAACCGTTTAAGCGTTGGCAGCGTAATTCGGGGACGGAACCTAGGGAAACCTCCAGCGCGGAAGGGGACTCGGACCCAAGGACTGAGGGGCACGGGACCCAAGAACCCGAGGCTTAGAAGCCAGGGGGACTCAGACCCGAGGACTGAGGGGCACGGGACCCGAGAACCCGAGGCTTAGAAGCCAGCATCACTGTGCATGTTTGTTGATCCCCAGACAATGTAAATACAGGCGAACTCTAACGCTAGCGAGGACGTAAGCGCGCGCCTAAAAGGGGGGGAGAGTTGTGCTAGGGTAAGTCACGAGACAGTATGATGGCGCGTCAGAGCTACGAGTGACGGGTACGATGACAGTCATCAGTGACAGGCATTTATGTGACCAGATGACAAGGGGGTCTGACAGAAATGACTGACAGAAATACCTGACCCGAAAGTGAGTTTTGGTGGGAAAACCAGCAGTCAGAGAAATTGGAGGGAAAGCTGGTATGGCCTCCAATATTGCCAAGTCAGCACAGTTATAATTATTCAGAGTGATATGGAGTGGCTCGGAATACAGTGATGATATAACTGGGCTAGTCGGCAGATTCTATGATGTGACTGTTCGAGTTCTCATGAAGTGTGATGGGAACTGACAGGAGTCGACATCGAGTGAAGTTCGAAAGTCGAGATCGGAAACCATGGCATAAAGCAGCCGAACAGGCTGAATGAAACAGTTTTGAATTTGTTACTGAACAGCCACACCTGGCTTTTGTAACTCCGACATTTTAAGAAAGATCCGATTCACATATATGTATCTTGCTTACAGCCATACATATCTCTTGCAGGCTTGAACTAGGTTCCCTGTATTGTTAAGTAGACTTAGAAGCTCTTAGAGAGCACCCCCGAACAGATAAGAAGGGATCAGGTTCGCATGCAGTCTAAAGATTTCGAGAGTGCGCATACAACACCTGTGCACTCCCATATTATCATTGATATTATCATTGCGGCACTGTACCTGTGCGTTCCCATATTATCATCACGGCACGTAATAATGTGCATATCTGTTCACCACACTGTATTGTGAGGTACTGATTAAAACCTCAAATTGTAGTGTGAGGTACCAATCATGGGAATACTTATTCACATCGATTTACTGCTATCGCATATTGTGTCATCTCATTCAGATCAAATGATACTTTTTGCACGCTACCCTCAAACGAAGTATCAAGAATATCGATCCTGTCTCTGTTCAATACACATAATTATCATATATCCTAAAGATTGGTAAGCTGATTTTAAGAGGCTTCACAAACTACTTTCTACGCTGACTGTTCTACATTGCAAACCGGCGGCCCAAGAGGGTGGTGGTCCACTTTATTATTCGTCACAAAAGTCTGCTTTACTACCGATACAAATCAAAATTGTGCTAATTCAAGTCCGGAACTCTCTCAACTTCGAAGTTATCTGTCGGCATATCAGCAGCAACTTCTTCTTGAGTGCTTAGCCTCCAGTTTTGATGGCCGGGTTTGCTCCAGTCTTCACGCGCAAGCTGTATATCCCGTGCACCGTGATATCAGTGGCACCTCAATGAGCACTAAAACGATGAATAATGATGTCTAAATTGCAATGCAAAGGAATATACAGAAAGGGAAGGAAACCATCCACAACGATTTCCACTACCCAATCCAATGGCAACTTTTAGTTTAGCCAAAGCAGCCTCCTATTTCCACAAGAAATTTCACCACTACGGGGTGTGAATGGTTTGGAGTTCCTTTGGCGACAGATTTCAAACCATAAACGTCACAGAAGTCTGCATGACAGGAAACTGTCATTAAACCCTGAATCGGAGGAACAAACATTTCACACATAGTTTGTAGTTGGCCAATCTGTCTGTGTGGTTATTACACCAGATAGCCACAGATGATCGGTTGTGTGCTTATTCTTAGACCGATTTCTTTGACACCAAAAAGCCACAGAAAAACACAGGAAGAAAAAATGTCGGCTGTGTAAAGCTGTATAATATAAAATATAAACTATACACCATATATGTATACATCATAACATATTTGATATAATATATAAATATCATATATAATAATCTAAAAATATATAAAATGGTTTTAGGGTTTAGGGTTTAGGGCACTGAAGTGGGTGGGCAAGCTCTTGTGTGACTGCTTATCCTTGGACCGACTCCTTTGGCACACCGTAGCCGTAGAAGACCGGCTGCACTATGGACCCATGCCGGGGATCAAATTGTGTGTGTATGCTTATCCTTGCGACTCCTTTGGCACCCCGTAGCCACAGAAGACTGCACTATGTACCCACGCCGGGGATCAAAGGATTCAGCACACACTTCGGGACACTCATCCGGATTCTCCGGAGCTCACTAGTGAAGAATGGGACCCCCTAAGCCTCGCTGAGCCACCCGAGCCCCTCTGCATCTGCACCGCCAGCGCACTGCCGCCTTGTGCCTGAAGCCGGTTCATCCCTGCCCCCCGAGCTGCGCGAGCCATATCTCCACCACCAAGCCCACGCGCAAGACCACCCCTCTGCTCCCTGAGCCTCACTGGGCCACCTGAGCCCTTCTGCGGCTGTCCTGCCGGCGCACTGCTGCTGTGTCTCTGGAGCCGGCTCACCTCCGCCAATCGAGCCACCCCTCCACAACCAAGCCCATATCCCACATCACCCCGCTGCCCCCTATAGCCTGATCTCAAGAGAGCTTGCCCACCCACGCCACGGCCAGAATGCCCAAGCGCTGTCCCAAGGGGCTGAGAATGATAAACTGGGTTGCCCTCATCCAAACTTGCGCATTCGCCACCGACTTGCGCCTGTAGTCCTCTACCCCCAGCAACAACTCCCCGTGCCTGGAGCCCTTGCGCTGATTGCCTTGCGAGGTGGCCGCGAACTTGAGCAATGCGCTCCACACTTGCGCTGTAACTGTCACGCCGCACTGTTCCTACTTGGGGTCCCATCCCCACAGTTGCCTGTGTGTCCCAAGCCCTCCCGGTGGCCGATAGTTCACCACCCGGTCGTCGCCTTCCCGACAGCTGCTCACTGTTAGTTCCGGCACGGCCAGCAACCTCGCCCGGTGGGCACGGAAGCTGATGAGATGCCGTATGCTGCCGTGCAACCTGTTGTAAGTGGTCATCACTGCCGGGATGGGCCCCCGGGCTCTGAGGGGCCTGGCGTGTGTCAACTCCACCCGCGGACCTCCCCACATCTCCCCCGTCATCCTCATCAGTTCCCCCCATGCCATCAACCCCCCCAAGAAGGCCGGCCACCCGCCTGCTCGCCCCCATCAAGGTGGCCACCCCTCCCTCAGCCAAGGCCATTGCTTGCTCCGGCGAGGCCCCACTCTGCTCCTGAGTCCAGACCCCACTCCCCGGGCCCGGCGACAAAAGGTCATCCCACTCATTCAAGATATCCTCGACACTTGACGCCGCCTGGCTGAGCCCGCCTATGCCTGCCCGCGCCCCTCCAGATCGCGCCTCGGCGGTGCCCCCTCCCTGACCCCCCACAGTGCCCAGATGCTCCACCTCCCGCCGCACGTCCTCCATGCTCTCCAAAAGTCTTGATGCCATCGCGCCTGCCTCGCCCTCCTCACCGGGAGCCTGCCCAGACCGCTCACGCTGCGTTCTCTCAGATTCCTGCGTCCCACCGCCAGACCCATCCTGCGTGGCATAGCCTGTCTCCTCGAACGCGTCCTCCCACGCTCTGTCCATCAGTGCCAACCACTCCGCCCCTTCCCGTCGGTCCGCCTCCCCCCGATCCAGGTCCGGGCCCATGCCTCCTCTCACACGCCCTCCGCGGTGTGTGTGTGTGTGTGTGTGCACACGGTACAGGCTTTGATGGGAGCGTTTCCTTCGTGGTGTGCGCTGCAGCTTGACTGCACGAACGCCTTCAATACGGCGCACAGGCGGGGGATTCATCGGGCGGTGTACGAGGACTTCCCTGAGCTGTTGAGCTTGACGGAGAGCTGTTGTCGTCATGAGCCGTGGCTCGGCTGGCGAGGGGCGGATGGGCAGTTCAGATGGGTGCGCTCGGCGGAGGGGACCCAGCAGGGGGACCCGCTTGGCCCGTTCTTCATGGCGGCTCCGTTGCAGCCGGTGCTCAAGGAGGTGCTGCGGGCGCACCCAGATGTGTACATCATTGCATACTTGGATGACATTCACATCTTGGGTGACCCGGCCCAGGTGCGGGCGGCGTACGATGCGGCAGTTCCACTGCTTGCGGGCATCGGGTTGGATCTGAATGTGGGGAAGAGTGCAGTCTTCAGTCCGTGAGGTGCGTGTGAGACCTTCCGGGACGTGGTGGACGCCAGTGGTGAGCCGATGCCAGGAGCGTTGGTGCCGTTGGCATCAAGGACCCGCAGGTCCAGCTGCTGCTGCTTCGGTATTGTGCCCACCCGCGGTTCACGCATCTGGTGCGAGGGGTGCAGCCGCACATGCTGTTGTGGGGGGCCCTCGAGCATGACTCGGGCATTCAGCGGTGCTTGCAGGAGGTGGCGGTGGCCCTGAGCCAGCTGCCGACCCGGTGGGGGGGGCTGGGACTGACCTCGGCGCAGCGGCTGGGCTCGTGGGCGCACGTGTGGAAGAGGGTGACAGGGATGTTCCCGGTGATGAGGAGGCTGCTACATCATTTGGAGGCGCCGGAGGGGACAGGCGGGAGGGGGGCACCCTCTCGTGGCGGGCCTGGTCTCGGCGATGGAGGATGTGCAAGGGGCGAGGACGAGGGTACTGGCAGCGGTGGCGGCTGAGCATGTGGTGCCAGAGGGGTTGAAGATCCTGAAGGAGGCGCCTAGGTGGGAGAGTTTCGGTGACACTCGGCCGGCGAGAGTCAGAAAGAGCTAACAATGTGTCAGCATGGTTCTGACTAGCTCCGCTTGTTCGATACAGCGGACTCTACTGCCCAGGCGCGGCTGCTCAGTCTGTCACGGGATGGCGCCACGTGGCACCTTAATGCCCTGCCTATGGAGGGGGGCTTCCGCCTCAAACCCATTGCCTCGGTGATCTCTTTGTGTTTGCAGCTTGGAGTCACTCTCCCATTGGTGCGGGAGGTCTTTGCGGTGGGAACTGGGCGGTGCAGATGTGATGGGGCGGTTTACCAGTTCGGGTACCACTTCCTGGTGTGTAACCGCACGGGCATGTTCACCTATCGCCACGACGCTGTGCAGGACGTGCTGGTGGAGATGCTGCGCAAGGTGTTTGACCTGGCCTCCGTGAAGAAGACCCACGGGTATCACCGTAGCTATTTGCGGAATTGGAGACCGGACATCACGGTGCTCAACTATGACGGGCGCGGGCGGCACCTCATCATTGACGTCGTGATTGGGTTTCCTTGTGCCGACACCTACATGGGGAGAGCGTCTCAGGTTCCTTTGTTCACTGGGGCGGAGGGGGAGCGGCAGAAGGTTCGCTTGTATGACGACGTTTCTCCTCATCGGCTGGTGCCGTTCGTGGTGGAGACTTTTGGAGGCTTGGGGGTGCAGGCGAAGAAGTTCCTCGAGGAGTGCGCTGGGGCGAGGCAAGACCGGCATGGCCCTGAGGTCATCTCAGCGATGTGGTCTACTCCGACTTGCATGTCATACTGGGGGCAGAAGATCATGGTCGCGTTGCAGGGGGCACAGGCCTTCGGGC
This sequence comes from Cymbomonas tetramitiformis, assembly GCA_001247695.2. Classification (NCBI taxonomy): domain Eukaryota; kingdom Viridiplantae; phylum Chlorophyta; class Pyramimonadophyceae; order Pyramimonadales; family Pyramimonadaceae; genus Cymbomonas; species Cymbomonas tetramitiformis. The sequence goes on along the minus strand of LGRX02009629.1, from coordinate 15,107 downwards.
TGCACAGCCGGGCTTTGGCGGACTTTCCACAGTGAATGTTCCGTGGACGAGCTTTGTTTGTGTGGCAGGTCGAGACGGATCGAGGCAGCTGGAGACGAGCCGGGGCAGATTGAGATTGATTGAGACGGATGCTGATAGATCCAGACCCATGCGCATTGCTTTGTGCTTCTGTAGGAAATGCTTTGCTTTGAGATGTTTAGGAACTTTAGCCAGGGACTCTATTTGGACATTTCTTTTGAAACTTTCGGACACTGTTTGTATAAATAGCCTTTAATGAATGAATTCCTCTGCCCCCAAGTCGCCAGAGCCATCCCTCCACCACCAAGCCTACGCTCAGGACCCCCCCTCTTCCCCCTGCGGCTCACTAGACCACCTGAGCCCATTTGCGACTGCTCTGCCGGCGCACTGCTGCTGGGTCTCTGAAGCCGGCTAACCTCTGTCCCTCGAGCCACTCGAGCCATCCCTTCGCCACCAAGCCCACGCTCGGCATCACCTCGCTGCCCTCTACTAGCCCTAGGGCCTGGTCCCAAGAGAACTTGCCCACCCAAAACGCGGTCGGAAGCCCCAAAGGCTGCCCCAACGGGCTGAGAATAGTGCTGAACTGGATCGCCCCCATCAGAACTCGCGCACCCACCGCCAATCTGTGCCTGCATCCCACCCCCAACGCCAACTCCATGTGACTGAAGCCTTTGCACCGAATGCCTGGCAAGGAAGCTACGAACTTGAGCAATGCGCCCAACACTTGCGCTGTAACTGTCGCCCCTCACTGTTCCTACATGGAGTCCCATCCCCACAGTTGCCTGTGTGTCTCGAGCTCTCCCGGTGGCCGATAGTTCACCGGTCGTCGCCTTCCCGACAGCTGCTCATCATTATTAGTTCCGGCACGGCCAACAACCTCGCCCCGTGGGCGGGGAAGCTGATGAGACGCCGTATGCTGCCGTGGAACCTGTTGTAAGTGGTCATCGCTGTCAGGATGTCTCCCCGGGCTTTAAGGGGCCCGGCATGTGTCAGCCCCACCCGTGACTCTCCCCCCCACATCTCCCTCGGGACCCTCACCAGTCCCTCCCATGTCAACAGCTTCCTCAAGGAGTCGGCCACCCGCCTGCTCGCCCCCATCAAAGTGGCCACCCCTACTTCACCCAAGGCCCTTACTTAATCCGGCGAGGCCCCACTGTGCTCCTGAGTCCAGACCCCATTCTCCAGGCCCGGCGATAAGAGGCCCCCCTGCCAAGATATCCTGGGCGCTCCCCTCTGCCAAGATATCCTGGACGCTCGACGCCGCTTGACAGGGCTTGCCTGCGCCCACGTGCCAATCCTTGGACCGGCTCCTTTGGCACACCGTAGCCCCAGAAGACCGGCTGCACTATGTACCCGAGCCGGGGATCAAAGGATTAAGCACACACTTTGGGACACTTACCCGGATTCTCCGGAGCTCACTAGTGGGGAACAGGGCCCGGTAAGCCTCACTGGGCCACCTGAGGTGGCCCTGCAACGGCACCGCCTGCGCACAGAAGCCTAGCCTCTGGAGCTAGTCCACCTCTACCCCCCGACCTGCCCGAGCCATCTCCCCAGCACCAAGCCTACCCATAGAACCACCACCAGGCTCCTTACCTGCCCCAAAGCATGGTCTCAAGAGAGCTTGCCCACCCACAACGCATCTGGTGTTCCAAAGGGTTATCCCCAGAGGTTGTGCATGATATAACGACTTGCTTTCTTCTGACCTTGAGCGCCCGCCACTGAACTGTGTGTGCAACCGCCTACCCGTAACACCAACTGTATGGGACTGAAGCCCACACTTCCGGCGTGTGAATTCAGCACACACTTCGGGACACCGATCTGGATTTTCCGGAGCTCACTAGTGGTGAATAGGGCCCCACAAGCCTCACCTAAGCGCCTCCACGACAACATGGTCTGCGTACTCAAGCCGTGCCTCTGAAGCCGGTCCACCTCTACCCTCCAACCTGCCTGAGCCATCTCCCCAGGATCAAGCCTCCCCACAGAACCACCCCCCCGCTCCCTGTCTAAAGCCTAGCCTCAAGAAAGCTTGCCCACCCACCACCCGCCCGGTGCTCCTACTAAGGGACGTCCCAAGGGGCTGAGAATGTCACTGACTGTCACTGACTGAATTAGTTCCTTCGGACCTTGCGTGCCCGCCACCGATCTGCGCTTGCACCCCCCTGCCCCCAACACCAACTCTATGGGACTGAAGACCTTGCACTGAACATCATGCGAGTAAGCTGCGATCTTGACCAATGCACTCCACACTTGCACTGCAACCATTGTTCTGCGCTGTTCCCCCTTGCGGTCCGATCTCCACCATACATGCCTTTGTGTCCCAACCCCTCCCGGCGGCCCATAGTTCCCCAACTGCCGCCTACCCAACCATTGTTGATCACATTTAGCTACTTCTGGCACGGCCAGCAACCTTGCCTCGAAGGCGGGGAAGCTGACGAGCCGCTGTATGTTGCCGTGCGACCTGTTGCGAGTGTTCATTGCCACCGGCATGAGCCCCTGGGCTTTGAGGGGCCCGGCATGTGTCAACTCCACGCACCACCCTTCCATCCGCACCTCGCTCAACACCCTCCTCACATTCCTCCCATGCCAACAGCCCCTGCTGATAGTGACTCGCCCGCCTGCTGGCTCCCATCAAATTGGCCACGCCTTCCTAGGCCAAGGACATCGCCTGCTCTGGCGAGGCCCTGCTCTGCTCCTGAGTCCCACGCCCGTGCTCTGGGCCCGGCGGTGAGAGGTCATCAACCTCTGCCAAATATCATCGACGCTCGGGTCATGAGATGAAGGCCGCTTAGCTGGGCCTCCTTGCGCTCGCGGATACCTCTGAAAGCTAAGCCTCCAGCACTCAGTCCCGGACCTTCCGCCACCCGAAGATTCTCGGCTTCTTGTCGCACACCCTCCATATTCTCCACGAGCCGTGATGCCTTCCTTCCTGCCTCGCCAGGCCCAGCGGAACCCTGCCCGGACAACGCACGTCGTGTTCCCCCAGACCCTTGCGTTTCGCCATCTTCGGTTCTGCCACCAGTGTGTGCGCCTTATCCACCAGTGTGTGTGGCTTGTGCTTGGACCGACTCCTTTGGCATCGCATAACTACAAAGAATCGGCTGCACTATGTACCCTCATCAGGGATCAAAGGATTCGGCACACACTTTGAGACACTTATCCGGATTCTCCGGAGCTCACTAGTGAAGAGTGGGACCTCCTAAGCCTTACAGAGCCACCTGAGCCCCTCTGCACCTGCACCGCCGGCGCGCCGTTGCTGTGTCTCTTGAGCCGGTTCACCTCTGCCCCTCGAGCCGCTCGAGCCATCTCTCCACCACCAAGCCCACGCTCAGGACCACCCCTCCGCCATCTACCTGCCCTAGAGCCCGGTCTCAAGGGAGCTTGCCCACCCACGACATGGCCTGAATCCCCAAGGGCTGTCCCAAAAGGCTGAGAATGATAAACGGGATTTCCCCATCCGAACCTGCGCACCCGCCACTGATCTGCGCCTGCAACCTCCTACCCCCAGCACCAACTCTATGGGACTGAAGCCCTTTCACGGAATGCCTTGCGAGGAAGCTGCGAACTTGAGCAATGCGCTCCACACTTGTCGTGTCACTGTCGTGCAGTACTAATTGTTCCTACTTGGGGTCCAATCCCCGCATATGCCAGTGTGTCCCAAGCCCTCCCGATGGCCGATAGTTCACCAACCAGTCGTTGCCTTCCCGACAGCTGCTCATCACTGTTAGTTCAGGCACGGCCAACAAACTCGCCAATTTGCTGTTGAAAGAGCTTCGATTGTGTGGCAGGTTGACACAGATCAAGACGGATTGAGACGGGCCGAAACAGATTGAGACGGATCGAGGCAGATTGAGACGGAGCGAGGCAGATTGAGACGGATCGAGGCAGATTGAGACGGAGCGAGGCAGATGTGAACTGCTTTGCGCTTCCGCAGGAATTTTTTAGCTTAGAGATGTTTGGGGTTTCCTTGTAGTCAGGGATGCTCTTGGTTGGACAATTTAGTTAGGCATTTCTTTGAACATTAAATTGCCTTCGACTTTTTGGACACTTTTTGTAATAATAGCCTTTAATGAAATACAGTATCCACAAGCAACCTCGCCCCGTGGGCAGGGAAGCTGATGGGACGCCGTATGCCGCCGTGCAATCTTTTTTAAGTGGTTTTCGCTGTCGGGATGGGCCTCTCTCTCTCTCTCTCTCTCTGTGTGTGGTTACCTGCAGCAAACGACGTAGCCGGATGATATATTCTCCTGGAAGATTGTAGGCATTGTCAATGAATGGCACATATGACAGCACTGGGTCCACTCCGCCGAGGTCGATGGGCACCTGCGCAACCATTCGCACGAAACCTTCAGTAAAAAATATAGACGCCAGGGAGCAGTTTGAAACATGTGACGCTTTGAATCATCAGAATCTCATATGAGTGAGCAGAGTCAGCACATTCGTCTCCGATATCAGGATGCGTGCGTCGGTAGCCAGAAGTCTCCGTGATCCGCCTCGGATGCTTCTGAAGCATAGGGCACGGTGCACGCGCATAGTCGGTGTAGGAGTTGCGGAAAGCTTTGACAGGGCAAGCTGTGTGGTGAGCGGTGGCCTGCTCTGATACGTAATGACAGGACCTCATCAATAAAGTGATGACAGAGGACAAGGAGGCAGAGCTCAAAGCCGAGGCCTTGGCCAGAGGTATGTCCACACCGCAATCCTTAACTGCCTACATTATAGCGACTAACACTTTACGTTTGAAAGGGGTCCATGGGGCCAATCGAGAGCAAAAAATATTTTTGAAAAAAAGGATTTGCGGTAGCCAAATCTATGAAAGTTGCAAAAGATGCTGAATATATGGGGTATTTAGGATGCCATTTCAAAGAGGGATGCAAGGGCACGTGCGACGAGCCCCGAGATGAAATAAAGTTGGGGGCCAACATCCAACCAAAAGTGCCGAAAACTATTTTGGGTGAAAATTTGGGCTGGCCGTAAATCTGCAGATATATCAAAGTGGAGATTTTTCCTGGGGGAAAATGGAAAAAAAGTCCAACTGAAAAAATCGAGATGAGCGGAAAAAATCAAATTAAAACCGTCCCTAAATAATAAAATGTGCAAATAGAATCATCCCTAAGTATCTACTAATAATAAGGATCCCAAACACCCCTAAATAAAAGACGTAGTAATAATAAAGTGCAGAGCAATTCAGATCTGGCTCGCTATGCATGCCTATTCAGCACCGAAATGTTCACGGCAGAAAGTCCGCTGGCGCTCTATCTGCTATGCATCCCGAAAGCTTGGGCTCGTGCGATACGGCCATGATCTTCTGCCCCCAAAATGAAATTAAAGTCGGGGTTGACCAGCAGGAGATGACAATGGTGCTGCAGGTAGGGATAACAGCATGCCCTTGGGCTACACAATCGAGCTTCCAAAGTCCTTCCAGAGAGAATCACTTATTGCTGGATGCGTCCAGATCATGAGCTAGATCTCTGCTTCTGTAGACTTATTTGCCTGAAGCTTAAGAACTTTGAATCTCTTCCAATGATTAATTAGGGATGCCTGCTTATTTTGGGCATTTGAGGGTCATATATGTAATGTCCTTCCAAGGAAGGATAGCTTACTTGAACCATCTTTTGGAATACAAACGACTCAACCAGCAGACTTGCTTGTGCATACTGACCATTAATCCAAATCTTCCACTAACTATGTATAGATAGCGAAAGATAGCTACAAGCAGAAGCTAATGATATGCAAGCAATCTTCATTCATTTGTTGAAAGGCATGGGATGCGTATGTACCTTGTATGGCACATCTTTGATGACAGCTTGCCATGGCTGATTTACAGTCAATTCGCCACATCTGTCTGAATTTTCTGCCAAAAACTTTATGATGACTTTTCCTTGCTGTAGGGCACAGTCCCCCAAGTAAACAAGTAAGCAAACATGGTCGCAGTGGGCAGGAAACAAATCAAGATTGGGAATGTAATAAGCTAAGCTGACTTGTTACTGCAAACTGGGCACGGTGGAAGCAGCAGGAAGCCTTTGCCAACGGGATGCTCAGCAGGCAAGGCCTTGTTTGGGCCACATAACAGATAAAACATTGATAAACTCTCTGCATACAAAGAATAGATGACAATTGAGGGGGATCTACATATTTGCAAAGATAGAGGCACCACTGACATTGCCGCCATACATGCATGTAGCCTGCTGCTACATCGCCGCTTAGTTCTACAACTCATGCATGCATGGCGGCTCTCTCCAGCCAACAAAAGAGTGTAGCAGATAGATGATAAGCTAGAGTCCAGACCAGATTTGATAAGCTAGAGTCCAGATTTGATCCATCACTTTTTGGTTGCCAAATTCGGCAAGGAATCGGGATACATGTGTACGCATGTTGAAGCACATCTTGCATGTTCACATGTGGGAGTGCGCGGCGTATAAGATTTTGATTTGGTTCTACTGCCCAGGCACGGAGTAAATCTGGGACCGATTGTATTTCCATCTCCTTGAGGAACCCAATTGCTGTATAACAAGCAATACCATTACTTTGTCAGTCAGCAGTAGCATTGTCCTATCTATAAGTAGCAGCAGGGAATATACGTCGGGAGGGAGTATGAATGCATGTATGTACCTATATATGTATGCACATACGCATGACACAGGGTGTCCAATTTGAGGTTTTTGTTGCAGGTTCTGGGTCAGCTTTGAGTCCGGTGACGATGATTATTCCAGCCAGTCACTTCTACTTGTATCCTTGTCTATCATCAGTCGGGAAGCAAGGTTGTTCTAGAAAACATCAAAATGGCTGATGACTTTCTTTGGTCATGCATTCAGGCAGGGGTAATAACTCTATTGTTAAAAAACACACTGAACGGCATGAGATCGGCCAACAAAAGCCAGCCCATCATCATCCCAGTGGATGTGAAAAGCAAATCAAGAGCAGGGCGGGGCCGTGACAAGATACCACAAACTCATACATATTCCCAACCCAGATGCAAGGCAGCATGGAAGGATGATACGATGTGACCGATCATCGCCCAACAATTGTTGGTCTCTGGGTAACGGAGTAAGCGGACCCTGCTGGCATGCCCCCCAGTGGCTCCCGGTCGATGGATGGGACCTGCTGGTCCATGGTTATGTCATGAATGCAGTCACACCACACAGCATGGACACCCCATGTCAAAAAAAGGAAACATGCGGGCACCTAAGTGCTCCCCACAAAATTCAAGGGAGAACACAGAAGTTGTACATCACCACCTTCTGCCTCTCCTCGCAACACGACAGACGAATCTACCGAGCTCTCCAAGAGGCAGTGCCCGCCAGAATGGCACCACAGGGATAACCGCCTCCCAAAACCCACTTCCACCCGGCGGCCGTCCCCGTTCACAGCGATCCGCCAGTACTTCATATCAAGGTCAAAGAACACAAGTCCCCCGGCATGTGTAATAACCATGAGCACTGTACACGGAGAGGGAGGTAGCGTCAGACGAATCCAAGACACTCCCAAAAAGCGAGCCGTAGACGAATCCCTGACGCACTCAAAGAGGCAGTCCCCATCAGAAGGGTACCACAGGGACAGCCACATCCCATCATCCAAATCATTCCAGTGGCCGTCCCCGTTCACAACGAGATGCCAGTACCCCAAAAACACACACACACACACTGAACGGCATGAGATCGGCCAACAAAAGCCAGCCCACCATCATCCCATTGGATGTGAGAAGCAAATCAGGAGCAGGGCGGGGCCGTGACAAGATACCACAAACTCATACATGTTCCCAACCCTGATGCAAAGCAGCATGGAAAGATGAAACGATGTGACCGATCATCGCCCAACAATTGTTGGTCTCTGGGTAACGGAGTAAGCGGACCCTGCTGGCATGCCCCCCAGTGGCTCCCGGTCGATGGATGGGACCTGATCGGCCAACATACACGTACACTGAACGGCATGAGATCGGCCAACAAAAGCCAACATACACGTACACACACACTGAGCTCCGGAGAATCCGGATGGGTGTCCCGAAGTGTGTGCTGAATCCTTTGATCCCCGGCGTGGGTACATAGTGCAGTCTCCTGTGGCTACGGGGTGCCAAAGGAGTCGCAAGGATAAGCATACACACACAGGGGTGGCTCGATTGGCGGAGGTGAGCCGGCTCCAGAGACACAGCAGCAATGCGCCGGCAGGACAGCCGCAGAGGGGCTCAGGTGGCCCAGTGAGGCTCAGGGAGCAGAGGGGTGGTCTTGCGCGTGGGCTTGGTGGTGGAGATACGGCTCGCGCAGATCGGGGGGCAGGGATGGACCGGCTTCAGGCACAAGGCGGCAGTGCGCTGGCGGTGCAGATGCAGAGGGGCTCGGGTGGCTCAGCGAGGCTTAGGGGGTCCCATTCTTCACTAGTGAGCTCTGGAGAATCCGGATGAGTGTCCCAAAGTGTGTGCTGAATCCTTTGATCCCCGGCGTGGGTACATAGTGCAGTCTCCTGTGGCTTCGGGGTGCCAAAGGATTCGCAAGGGAAAGCATACACACTCTGAACGGCATGAGATCGGCCAACAAAAGCCAGCCCACCATCATCCCAGTGGATGTGAGAAGCAAATCAAGAGCAGGGCGGGGCCGTGACAAGATACCACCAACTCATACATATTCCCAACCCAGATGCAAAGAAGCATGGACAGATGATACGATGTGACCGATTATCGCCCAACAATTGTTGGTCTCTGGGTTACGGAGTGAGCGGACACGTACACACACACTGAACGGCATGAGATCGGCCAACAAAAGCCAGCCCACCATCATCCCAGTGGATGTGAGAAGCAAATCAAGAGCAGGGCGGGGCCGTGACAAGATACCACAAACGCATACATATTCCCAACCCAAATGCAAAGCAGCATGGAGAGATGAAACGATGTGACCGATCATCACCAAACAACTGCTGGTCTCTGGGTTACGTACACACACTGAACGGCATGAGATCGGCCAACAAAAGCCAGCCCACCATCATCCCAGTGGATGTGAGAAGCAAATCAAGAGCAGGGCGGGGCCGTGACAAGATACCACAGACGCATACATATTCCCAACCCAAATGCAAAGCAGCATGGAAAGATGATACGATGTGACCGATCGTCGCCAAACAACTGTTGGTCTCTGGGTTACGGAGTAAGCGGACCCTTGCACACACACTGAACGGCATGAGATCGGCCAACAAAAGCCAGCCCATCATCATCCCAGTGGATGTGAAAAGCAAATCAAGAGCAGGGCGGGGCCGTGACAAGATACCACAAACGCAGACATATTCCCAACCCAAATGCAAAGCAGCATGGAAAGATGATACGATGTGACCGATCGTCGCGAAACAACTGTTGGTCTCTGGGTTACGGAGTAAGCGGACCCTGCTGGCATGCCCCCAGTGGCTCCCGGTCGATGGATGGGACCTGTTGGTCCATGGTTATGTCATGAATGCAGTCACACCACACAGCATGGACACCCCATGTCAAAAAAAGGAAACATTCGGGCACCTAAGTGCTCCCCACAAAATTCAAGGAAAACACAGAAGGTGTACATCACCACCTTCTGCCTCTCCTCGCAGCACGACAGACGAATCTACCGAGCTCTCCAAGAGGCAGTGCCCGCCAGAATGGCACCACAGGGATAACCGCCTCCCAAAACCCACTTCCACCCGGCGGCCGTCCCCGTTCACAGCAATCCGCCAGTACTTCATATCAAGGTCAAAGAACACAAGTCCCCCGGCATGTGTAATAACCATGAGCACTGTACACGGAGAGGGAGCTAGCTTCAGACGAATCAAAGACACTCCCAAAAAGCGAGCCGTAGACGAATCCCCGACGCACTCAAAGAGGCAGTACCCGTCAGAAGGGTACCACAGGGACAGCCACATCCCATCATCCAAATCATTCCAGTGGCCGTCCCCGTTAACAACGAGATGCCAGTACCCCATAAAGTGGGTGTCGATCACCAGTCCCCCGGCAGGTGAAAAAGCCCCAAGGCACTGGACATAAATAGAGCCAGCCGCAGACGAATCCCCAACGCCCTCAAAGAGGCAGTACCCGTCAGAAGGGTACCACAGGGATAGCCACAATCCCATCATCCAGCACACACACACACACACAGGGCCCTCCCCCCGGGGCCTAACCCTCGCCGGATTGGCGGGGGGACAAAGAATGGAGGGGGGAGCGTTTGCCGGCTGAGGGGTATGACCCCCCCACCCGGCTAGGGTTGTGTGTGGTGTCGGTTGGTAGCGCTCGGGTTCCCTGCTGAGGCCTTCGAGTGCAGGGTGTTGGCTGTTGCCTTCGCCGATCGGAGCCTTGGTTGTGTGTTCTCCTTCTTGTGTCGATTGTGTCGTGGTTGTGTTAGCGGTGGTGTCGGTTGGGTGTGGTCTAGACCCGGGCCCGTAAGGACGAATCCGCACTTCTGGTGTGGTGGCCGTCGCTTGCCGTTGCTCTCTACGGTCCAGATCCGGTCTTGGGTTTCACGCACACACGTGTTGTTCGGGTTGTGTACATATTTTACGCCTGTGCAGGCATGGTTTCATATATTTGTTTGGGGAGCCAACAACAGATGGATTTTGCATCAATAGCAACGGTCAAGGGTACCGGAGACCTTCGGGGCGCGGTTACTTTTGCACAGACAGCCCTCCGCGCGGTTGGCATAGAGCGCCCATCCAGGCCAACCCAGCTGACAGTCCAGTATATTGGATACATTTGTATCTGACGGATGCCTCTGCTGGCGTCAGCACCTGCCCGCCCAATCCCCCGGGGTGAGAGGCAGGACTCCTAAGGCCACGGCCGGTTGCAATTCCATGGCGATGAGTTTCCGGATGCTGTTTTTTGGCTCGATTTTGGTTTTGGTTTTTCGGCTTGGTGGCAGGTGGTGAGCGTCACTGGGCGTGGTGTTCGAATGAATGAATTATGACTATGAGTTCTGATGAAGGTAATCGGGCGAATGAGGGGTTTGTTTATAGTGTAAATTTGGAAGGGGCGGCTGGGCAGGCGGCGGACCTGACGGTCGCGGATAGTGTAAATAATGAAAGGCGTGTTGATGGTGGGAGATCGGCTGGGCAAAGTGTAGGCCCAGCGATGGCGGCGTTGCCAGTGGGCACCCTGGTGGAGGTGTATTGGCCAGGTGAGCGCAGCTGGTATGGTGGACGGTTAGGGGGGGGGGCATCTGTGGAGGGGGCGACGGTGATTGAGTACCTTGATGGGAACCCGGAGAGAGAGGAGGTGTTCCTGGAGGACAGGCCGAGAGGCCCGGGTGATCATGACGGTTTCCTGTCCAGGCGGGGTGGTGGGCGGCGCGTCGGGGTGAAGACGGTTGGTGGCTGGAGCAGGGAGGCGGAGAAGGGCTTGCTTATGGGTTGGCGGCGGTTGCCTCAGGGGGATGCGGGCGCGGGTGAAGGTGGCGAAACTGAGGGGATCAGCGGGGAGGACGGGGCCGGAGTGGATGGTCTGGCGGGTGGGATGGCAGTGAGCAGCGGAGAGGGCGTGGAGGGCCCTCATCTGTCACTTCGATTGGAACTGTCGGGGCGTTCGGCTGGGGTTAGCGTTGATCTTGGGAGTGGTGCTGTAGCGGTGGGACAGTCGGGTGGTGAGGAGGCCGTGGGGGTGGCGGGTGAGGGTGTCCACGGGGTAAGGTTAGGGACGAGGACGGTGGGGGCAGAGCGCGGGGCTGATGTGGCGGGTGAGGGAGGGGCTGTGGAGCCACTGAGACCGTTGGGGGGTGCCTCGGGAGGAACTAGTGGGTCGGCGCAGCTCGAGGGAAGTGGCGGGCGGAAGGGGGCAGGACAGCGGGTGGGGAATGTGGTCTGCTCGGTGCCGGGGTGCTCAGTGGGGGCCCTAGGAAGCAGACGAGCACTGACGGAGCATTTTCGGCGGAGCCATCCTGACGCATCGGGGCTTCTGCTGTCTGCGGCGAGGCTCACGCGGTGCCCTGAGCAGAGCTGTGGACATATCCTCTCGGAGACTGGATTGCGGCAGCATCAAGGTCGGGGTGGGGGCTGTCTGGCTAGTTATGCTCAGCGTTGTGCGCCGGCTCAGGGGGGAGGCGGCAGTGGGGGCCGGGGCAATCCACGGGCGGCGGGGCGGGCGCAGGGGCAGCACGGAGGCGAGAGCTTGGTGGGGGACCCGGATGGGCTTGGAGAGGCGGGGTGGACATGGCTGCGAGGACTGAGTGTCGACGAGTGTGCTGTGAGCGACTTCCCTTCCCTGATGGTGCCGAAGAAGTTGTGGGGACTGTTCACCGAGTGCGTGATGGTCGCGCTTCGGAGGATGCGGGTGGACACAGAGGACGTCGAGGCCTACAAGCTGTTCTTTTTACTCCCGCGCCTGGTTCTTCAGCCGGTCCAGCAGGGGATGAAGCAGGGTGTGGCCCAGGTCATTAAGGATCGTTGCGCCAGCTTCCTACGCGGCGAGTGGGAGGGGCTGCATGCGGAGGTGCCGGGGGATCGACGAGCTGTGGCCGAGGCAGATGAGGAACGGGTGCTGCGAGATGCTGTGCGGTTGGTGAAGGCGGGGCAGCTGGGAAAGGCAGCAACGAGGCTGGAGTTGGCCAAGCTGGCACCAGCGACGGAGGAGACGTTGCTGAAGCTGGAGCGGTTGCACCCGGCTGGGACAGGCAGGAGGCAAGATGTGGGAGAGGATTGCCGGCGGGAGCTTCGGGGGCAGGCGCTTGAGCTGGATGAGAAGTCGTTCGATGATGTAATGCGTAATCTGCCGCGGGCCTCGGGACCGGGCAGCTCTCAGTGGCGCTGGGAGCATATGTGGGCGGTCCATGTCTCTGGTGGGCGAGATGCATTGTTGGAGGTGTGCAACCATCTGGCGGCAGGTCGGGCCCCGGCAGGGGTTCGGGAGTGGTTGGCAGGCGCTAGGTTAGTGGCGTTGCTGAAGGACGACCTCGGCGTCAACGTCCCGCCCATTGCGTGTGGCAAAGTTCTCCGGAAGCTAGTGGCAAAGGTCATGTGCAGGCAGCATGCGAAGGCCCTCAGGGCTCGATTTTGTGGGCGTCGACAGGATGATGAGCATGGTGGACTGCGGGCGGCCCAGATTGGGGTTGCGGTGAAGGGAGGGGCGGACCTGGGGGTCCACACTGTTCTGGCGGCCCTGGATCGGCACCCGGAATGGGTCTGTGTCAAGGCAGATGCCAGGAATGCCTTCAATGAGGTGCACCGTGAGGCAATGTTTGAGGCTATCGAGCGGGACTTCCCGGAGCTGTGGGCATGGACGGACCTTTGTTATGGGGGGGATGCGAACCTGGGGTTTCGGCTGGGGGGCGTTGATGGCTCGGTGATGCGATTTGTCAAGTCGAAGGAGGGCACGCAGCAGGGGGACCCCCTGGGGCCACTTTACTTGGCTGCCCCGTTGCAGGTGGTGCTGGAGCGGGTTTTCAGGAGGGACACCCTAGCGTGGTCATCTTTGCCTACTTGGATGACGCTTTCTTCCTGGGCCCTCCGGTTGAAGCGGCGCTCGCGTATGAGACTTATATGGAGGAGGCAGTGGCGATTGGCCTGGATATTCAGCCGGTGAAGTCAGCGGTTTTCTCGCCTGAGGGGGACGCCAGTTGCTTCGAGGCCGGGATGCCGGGTGCACAGGGGGAGCTGGACTTCATCGATGTCTTGGGGGTGCCGGTGGGGAAGGCAGAGGCGGTCAGTGTGGAGATGTTGAAGAAGGTGGAGGAGCTATGTGGCATCCTGCCCCTCTTGAACAAGCTTGGGCATGCGCAGGCCCAGGGGCTCCTGCTTCGATTCTGTGCCCACCCGAGGCTGGGGTTCTGGCTGCGAGGTGTGCCGCCGGAGATGATGCGGGAGGCGGCTGAGGAGCATGACAGGAGGATGCAGGGGGCGTTGCGGGACTTGCTGCCTGGCGGTGGATTGGCGTGGCATTCCTGTGAGTTTGCCACCCTCCCGCATGGGATGGGCCTGACTAAGGCGGCGAGGGTGAGCAGTGCGGCCTGGCTTGGTGGGTTTGCGCAAGTCTGGGAGGATGTGCGGGAGCTCTTTCCAACAGTGACGGCGGGGACCGAGGACCTCGGGGATGAGAGCGACTTGCCGTATGTTAATTCTTTGCAAGCGGCCATGCAGAAGGTGTCGGAGGCGATGGAGGTGATTGGGGAGGCGAGGGGAGCAAATGAGCATTTGCCACCACAAGTGCCAAAGGCGGACGGCGTCAAGAAGTTGAGTGATTACAGCAGGTCTCAAAAACGTGCCCAACGGGTCTATGCTGCTCTCCTCCACTCTGCGGATTGGCTTTGGCTGGCTGGGCACGTGGGGGCGTCTCGGCTCCCCTGGCTTTTCTCGGGGACCTTCAACAGCATTGGGCCTGCTTTCTTGAGGGATGTCCCATGCTGCCCAGCCCTGGAGCTCAGTTCGGCGGAATACCGGGTGGCCCTGCGGCACATTCTTCATGCGGAGCAGCCCCTCCTTGGCCAAGTGGAGGAGTGCCCCGATTGTGGAGGAGAGCGGGATCCCACCGGGACACACTTAATGGCATGCCGGGGGGGAGTGGGGGCTGGGGGAGGAAATTGGTACTCTTCATCCACCACAAACTGCAAAGGGTGCTGTTCGAGGTGGCCAAGTCTGCCTATCCCTTGGCGTCTGCATTGCACGATGACTTCGCGGGCTACCTGACCTACTCACGGAATCATTGCCCGGATGTGACAGTGCTGGATGCGGTGGGACCGGGCCAGCATGTGCTGTTTGATGTGGCCACAGCGCGGCCAATGTCAGACGCGCACCTAGGAGCAGCCATGATGGCCCCCGGGGCGGCGGCGAAGAAGGTTGAGGAGAGCAAGGTGGCGACGTACGGGGATGTCCGCCCACATCACTTCATCCCCTTTGGGGTGGAGGTGTACGGTGGCGGCGTATGGATTCCTTCGGAAGACGCAGCGGCGCTTCAGGGAGCGGCAGTACATGGAGGCGAACGCGGAAGGGGGAGAGCAGGTGGATGGCAATGGGGACGAGGACGAGGACGAGGACGAGGACGAGAAGCGGCACGTGGCGGGGCTGTGGGCTGGAAGGAGAAGTGGGTCCGGCTGCTTTCTTTCGCGCTTGCACGGGGGGTTGCAGGGCTGATCATCAGGCGGGCTGTAGGGCGATGTCCGGCCGGAAGTGGG